>JAILXH010168043.1:10243-23622 GCA_023558415.1 Piaractus mesopotamicus
GAATGTGTTGTATATTGGTTCTGATGTCGTAACATGCATCAATCCGAAGAACCATTTCACCGTACAAATAACCCTTTAAGCATGCAACTGGTTCTTTGACTGGTTCTTTGAGTGTCACATTCAAGTTGGGAAACCCCTTGGCACGTTACATATTCTGTTGGTTTTTGTATAAAAGAAAAGAATTAAAAACAGCAGAAAACTCTTAAAAACAAAAGAACATTTTCTGTTAAATTTAATGCACAAATACGCTTAATTAATTTTCTTTAAAAAAAAAAAGAAAAAAGAAATTAATTGTAATTGCGGCATGTGCAAAAGACAACATACCAGCTGTAAAGTCTCAGAACTTAACGAACTCGCTAGGCCTTAACTGACTTGTTATGACTGGTTCAGCAGGTCAGCAACTGTCATTAGGAACTGTCAGCTGATGACAATTCCAGAGTGCAGTAACTTCCCTGACTCGTCTAACGTTGCGCTAACACTCAACAACCAAGGGCTCCTCCAAGCAGCTGGCTGAGGATCTGAAAATGAAGATAACTGATGCCTATAAACCAGAGGAAGACTATGAAAGATATCAAAGCGCCTTACAATTTCCTCTGTCCAAAATGCCATTAAGAAAGCAAAATGCTGTTAAGGGGAACTGTGAAAGTCAAGGTAAGATCTGGAAGACCAAGAAAACTCTCTAAATCTGATACTCTGAACTTGAATTTTAGTCATTACGTTTATATCCACTGTCCAATTACTTACAGTAAATACAGTATATGGTATATTCATTGTTCTAGAGTATTTGTAGTACAGGGCTGTATTACAGAAACGTCCTATCTTTTGTCTTCAGTTAACATCTGAAGCGAAGCTTCATTTAGGAATTTTTCTTATCTTACAGCATCTTATCTCAAGTTAGGAAATCCTAAACTGCTCGATCGAGGTCAATCTTCCACTGTTATGTCTGTAACCTACCTAGCAACTGATTATGCAGCTATAGTGATGTTATTACGGTGGCCATTTTTAGTAGTATTGGAAACAGCGTAAATAAAAAGTGTAAACAGAAATCAGGCCACAGCTAGAATTGTCCTGAAGTTAGGACAGTTTTTAGGACATTCGGTCTAGTTAGGATGTTTCTGTGATACTGTTTGCTTGTCTGGAGTTAATGGTAAGATTATGAATTTAGGAACTGTTATTCTGTAATAGCTACTGTCCTACATTCTATTCTAACTGAAGTTGTCATGGTGACTAAAAAGTTAAGATTTCGGAGTCAGGATGTTTCTGTAATGGGGCTGCTGGACTGTATATGAAGTAATACATTCTGTACTTTAACCTACTGTAATAAGGTGTTTTAAATTGTTTCCTGGACATGGATTAACCCCAAAAATTGTAATTTCAACTGGGATTCCCCATTGAAAAGCCTTTTAGTCTGCATTTAAAGAAAAGGTCTCAATCTTTTTCAACTCTGTCTGCTGCATCTGTAGCACAGTTCAGTGCAGCATCCAGTACATACAGTAATTTCCCTGTACTTAGTAAAATAAATAAATAAATAAATAAAAATAATTGACAACACACTCTTACAAAAGCCAGTGGGCAGGTTCCTCTTGGCTCCTCTTAGAAGGGAGCTTCAAGTACCTTTTACTGTCCACAGTATCTACTGAAGCAGCAGAGGGTTTTCTGTTCTTTTCCAAGTAGGAAAACATGTAGGAATTACTGTCTGTGGTGATCTACTGTACAGACATGCAGCTGGAAGTCATGTTAAATACCACAGTGTTATTTTAAGACTAATCTGGGTCTGTGTAACCTGCCCTGCATGTTGTACAATCCTTCATAGCAAACCACTGTGGACCAGTGTGCACAGCGACTGATGTTAAAGAGTAACAGTATATATTTATGATTATATGTGTAAAAATAGATATCTTTGTGAAATCTTAAATGTAGTCAATATACACTTGCATGCAAAAATTTGGAGGCCCCTGGTCACGGGACATGTTCTATTGATTTTCTAATTAAAAGTAAATTAACACATCCTCTACAGGGAACACACTTCTGCACAATTACTGATTATTTGCTGAATCTGACATATTGTAAATAAATAAAAAAATAAATGTAGCCTGTGCAAAAGTTATGGCATATTTTATATTTTATGCTTTATTTTTTTCTCTATTAAACTTCATTAAAATTAACAGAAAACGTGCATTCAAATTTGCAGGGGGTGTGTTGACTTATTTTCACTATGAAAATCACATAATTTGACGTTGGCAGTGTTTGAATTTTCCCAACTTTTGACTGTATAAAATTTCTTACTTTGAGATTGTCTGAGAATATTATAAGACTGTTCTACATATTTCAAAACATGCTTTACTTGTTTTAAGTCATTTCATTCAGTAGTGTTGTCTTTTTTCAGAGACAGTTTTGCAAGCATTTTTTCTTCAAACAAGCAAAATTATCTGAATTATTATTTAAAATGATCTGCCAATGGACTAAAATGAATTTGCTAGACAAAACTTAAAACAAGCAAATTAAATCTCTAAAGAATCTATTACAATAATATTTCTAGAACGATTTCACAATCAGAAATATTAGGCATGTTGACTAGAAATAGACTAGATTTCACAGATTTTTTTTGCCGCATGAAAAAAAAATTGTGTATTTTTGTTGTCGTGACAAAGACAGTAACTGTACAGGAGAAGAAAAAAACTTCTATCTAACTGTCTTTGAAAGGAAGTTAATGTAACAAGATTTGTTCCAAGTCATTTTGGACCATATCTGTTAGTCCATTCAGTATGTATAGTTTGTTTAATAGAATGTGAAGACAACTGGCATTTTCAAAATCTGTAAAATAAAAAATTAAAAAAAAAGGTAAAAAATTGAGATTTTTGTCCCGACAGCAACAACATTTTAAAGATACCAAAAAAAGACACAAATGACATGCCAATGCTTGTTAACCTCTTATGCTCCAGGGTACATTTTGTTTTTTCTATCCAAATCCTAAGGTAAATTATTCAGTAAATGCATGAAATGGATGCAAATTTTTATTTTATTTATTTATTTATTTTATAAAAGCTCCCCTCAAATTAACAGAAAATGTGTTTTATGATGACACATTTTGCTATATGCTTACAATTTACTGCTGAAAGCCAAAAATCTTAGACGCTCTTATTATATGTATTATTTTATAAAAATAATTTTTACAGAGCAGATCACTGAAGAGACGCCGTCTGTTTATAGTTTATAGCCCAGATTTGTGGAAAAAATGGGTCGAGTAGACAGAAAAAATTGTGACTTCAGCTTCTTTTATTATAAGGGTTTAAAATTACATCACCCATCTATTTGCCTGGAAAGAAGACAGTTACAGCCTCATATGACACCCACCTTCTGAATGTAGCTTATGAAATATGAAAATTATGAAGAATATGACGAAGTGCATTTTGGAACCACCGGTGGTTCCAAGGAGTTTAACAGGCTACAGGAAAATTCCTTCAAGTCTTTGGCTTAAATTCTGTGAACTACTAAAAAAGTATTCTGTAAACATGATCTGGATGGACATATTGAATGTCTCCACTTTTCTCATCAGTATTCCACCACCTCTGTGCCTGCATCAGTTCCTCAGCCCATCAGAATCATGCCGGGTCTCCAGGGACGCTTCGCCACGTCACAAGACGCCTGTGGCCGGCAGTGTAAAGTGTCAACATTCATCTTGCCCAGCAGGACAAAATCTATCCCACCAGATTGTCCCCCCTTGTATGGCCCCAGTGCAAAAGCTCAGTAAATCAGAGCTATCTGCCATTCGGCTAAGGGCTCAAAAAAATCCACCAGTCAGGCCGCAATTAATCTTCCACGCTGGACTAGCCTCGCTTTAACACTGAGTCCAAGAAGCTGAGATCATTTGGGATACAATAGGTGTGGGTATGAGGTGAGAGATTCTACAAAAGAGCAGGGCATCATAACCTTGACCAGGTTTACAACCTTAACCTGGATTTTACAAGACCATTATTTTATTATCAATGATTTATCAGCTGGCCTTGTTTCTGGCAGCCTAGTTGGGTTGTTTCATTTCATGTTCGCTATGGGTTTTAATGCTTTTACTGTACATGAAAAGTCTTAATATATACTAAAACCTAGGAGTGCTATATAGTCAAAGGAAAGCATTGTATTCACCGTGTAGCTCTGAAGGCGCAATCTGTGTTTTTAAAACAAATGTCAAACAGGGACAAAAAACTGGCACTCTGTTCAATCCTAATTGGCTCGACAGATTTGAGAGTTCACATGGAAAATGCCAGAGGGGCGTCCCATGCAACCAAATGGGGTCTAATTAGATAGAGAGTATTTATAGTTCTATCTCCTCAAGTTGGCCTTTCCTGTGCGGCTGATTTATGAAAAAACAACACGGGTCTAGCATGTGGCATCTGCATTTGCGGCGCAAGTCTTGTCAGAGAAGGTACTGACAGAGCTCTAATCAAGTAGACACCATCACAGAGGGGACAGGATAGGACTGTGATCCATGTTTGATTTACTGTCCCGCTACCTTGTCGTGACAGGATGTTGGTGGACATCTGCTAGGCCGGAGAGAATGTCAAACACGCTCTGTTTTCATATCAGTTCGACAGTGTTACGCTGCGTAAGCAGCAATAGGCCTACTCTTAATGCTCAGAGCAATAACAGATATAGTTTTCAATAGCAGTTGCCAATGGAGTGAGTTTTCAATAACCTCAAAATGTAATAATCCAAGCAGCCAAGTGGTGGGAAATTACTGAGAGATGGGGCAACAAGGCATTCTTGCACAATGCTAAAATCTGTGTAAAGCTGGGGTTACATTACACGACTTTTCCTCCAATTATACTGTAGCTCCGAGCTCTATCTTTGCTGCTCGGCCCTAGTCTGCAGATTTTAGGGCAGCCAGAGCTTGCAATTGCTGTGAAAAATGGAGAAGTGTGCAAGTGGCACAGACTCCAATATTTCTCCTCCTGAACGCATTTCAGACCTGTCAAAGTATATCAAACGTTTGATTTTTTTTCCGACAGGAATTTGGATGTAATCTAGTAGTATACGCTGGTGGTCAAACACTCTTAATGTATCCCGGCAAAAGCCAAATATATATGCATATAAAAGTAAATACACACTCGAAATCACATGTGTAGCGCGGCTATCAATAAATGGGTTTATGGCAGAATTACAATCGAGTGCAAATCACAAGCCCTAGGCCCAGTGACAGCTACCTGAGTTACCATGGTAACACCCTGCATCAGCCTGCAAACTCATTTACCTCTGGTTTAACAAAAATTGTTCATTTATTGACTTATTTCATGCAAACCGCACGCAAAAACACGCTACCTCATTAAACCCACCTGATTCAGCTCATCAGCCAATCAGCAAGGCCTTCGTGAACTGAATTCGAAGCATTGGATGAGGGTAAACGCTAATCTCCGGAGCACTTTGGCCCAGAAGGTCCCCAGTTTGACATGCTTGTTCTACATTAACACCGCATTTACTGTATCTAACATGGATGAGATTGTTCTAGAAACATGGCTGTTGAGCTGCGCTGGTTGAACAAGCTCGGAAAGGCAATGCACTGTGTGCCACTGCAGCAGATAGATATAATGCCTTTACAGAGAGCGGCCTATAGTATAGGGTATGTTTTAGGACATCCCCAGTCCACACTGGCAGGTTTCAGACATGAGAAAAAACAGATATGGGTCTCTGGAAAATCACAGTCACATCTCAGCTCTCAAACAATTGGACATTGGGTGAAACAGCCTCGGAAGAAAAGGAATCAGGCTAAGCAGCAACAGACACCGCATCCTCAGACAGTAAAGTTCAGGTGACATTTACTATTCTGTAATTTTCAACTAGATTACTTGCAGGTTTGTGGCCAAATTAAAGATGATAATATATCACAACCACAAATGTACTGAACTGCACTTTATGTTCTTTGATTTGACAAAGATTAAACGATTGTTCTGGGAAAAACCCCGGTTTAGAATTGAGGCCACTGAAGTCCAAACACGTCTTGGCTGCTTGGCTACGTATGGGGCAAGTGGAAAATTGCGTAAATCTGATTTTTCGCTCAGCCATTCCTTTAAGCTTCAACTCGCATTCTATCCCCTGCGTTTGCTCCTGCATTCATTACCACAGTTATTGTACACAAAAGTACCTGAAATAGAGGCTTCTGTAACTGGCACAGGCCTAACGACTCTACTGATCACGCCTCTGCTCCATGACTTTACCCAAAGCGTTTTGTATTGTATCAGCACATACGGTGGTGAAAACAACAACAACAAAACATTAATTTTTGCTTTGCTATGACTGTCCCCTGGTAATTGGAGAATGTGTTTTTTTTTTCTGCGAGTGTTTTGACTTCAGTTTAGCAACTAGTTACAAGCCTTTTAGTGTGTGATCCCCAATTATATCAGTCGCCATAAACTTCCACAAAAATCAGTCAGAAAGTGTTAGATACCCAGTCTAGACATAATCTGTTCAGATATGCAACAAATACGTTGTTAACGGAGTAGCTGTCTCCTGTGTAACAGTATGTACACTCAGAACCATTTACAACCATTATGCAATTTTGAAGTAAACATGTTTTATTTATCCCGCTGCAAAAATGTGCCTCTAATCATCATCAGCTTGTTTTTTTTTGTTTGTTTACTTCCCAGACACAAACAAAGGTCCATGGTGACAAAGGTGCAGAACAATTATGCACCCCCCTCCCTCCTCCTTTGAGGAGTCGCAATTAGCGTAATCCAGCGCGACAATCGAAGGCAACAATCAAAAGGAACACCTACCCATGGCGAAGAAGGGGATTCCGAGCAGCGTGGAGTTGAACTTGCCGTCGGAGATGAAGAAGATGCCCGCGGCCGTCACGTTGGCGATGCAGATGGTGAGCACGCCCAGCAGTCCCAGGAAGGGCTTGCCCCGCAGGCAGTCGCGCATGGAGCTGGAGATGGTGGCGGCCAGCAGCACGAGCACCAGGCTGACCAGCACCTCGCTCTTGGCCAGCACGCCTGTCTTGTGGAAGTCCCGCCACAGGCTGAAGGAGGTGAGCGACTGGATGTACAGGTCCTGGCTGGCCGTGGCCAGGCGGTGCGCCAGCTTGCAGAACTCGTTCTCCCACTTCTCGGCGATGGCGTCCTGCACCATGGGCCGCAGGTTGCGGAGGTAGTAGGTGATCTGGATAGCGCGGGCCGACTTGACCTGCTGGTCTCGGCTGTGCGGGGCCAGGACGACGCTGCCCAGCTGGTGGCCGATGAAGGCCACTCGGCCATCCTTGAGATAAAACAGACAGATGTGAAATACAGTGGGGATAAATAGGGATCCGATCCAAAAGGTTGATGTCATATTTTAATAGATTAGTTAATGCCTTTGATAACAAAAGCATTGTGCAGTTCAACATTAATTATTTCCCACTCAGAGCTCATTGAAACAAGTGGAGAAATCCTTTCAAAAGTGCAGATTCAAAACCCTTAATCCACATTTCAGTTTTTAAGTAGAAGAGATTTTATTAAGATGGAATTTGATGAAAAGTTTTTGCTGTGTGAACAATTTTGTGGAAAGAAAAAAAGCATTCTTTTTGTTTTTGCCGTATTTCGAACCAAACATAAAATAAACCTGAATTGCAGAATCCAATCTGTCCATAAAGACTGCAAATCAAATTAAACAGGACTAATTAGGACTAATTAGACATGCAGTTGGAAAGTGTTTTTAAGTACTGAAGATATCCACGATTTGCTCAGAAAAGATTACTGTGATATATTGTATAGAATGGTACCAACTGTATAGCAAAACAATAGTAATAATTTTTTACTTTTAAGGGTTAAATCTAATCAAATTCTGATCTGTTCCTTTATCCCATTGCACTAGATTTACTGACGTAGACATAATATAAATGGATATCATCCACAACTTGGGGCATTGAGGCATGTTTTCAAAAATTAGCAAAGCAGTTTAAATGTCAGTGTGGAACTATTTGTGAAAGTAGCAATAAAAACAGAAGTGGAAAATGTAAAAACAGCCCAACAGCCACTTGTCATAACTGCAGTGCCAATGTTTTGACTGCACTTAGGCTTGAAAACCACAATTTACAGCCACAGATAGGCTTACAATGTCAGTGCACTATTACACACAGCCATAACAGCACATTCAAAGCTGAAAGGATGTCTGAACAACTCGAAATACAAAAAATAGTGTGCTCTATATGGTTATTTATGGTTATTTCAATATAGTTATGCTCTATTGTTATTGTACCTGGTCAACGAAGAAAGGTGTCAGAGAGTATCGCACTATGCACGTACCAAAAATGAAGTGATTCTACTGTATAACTGTAATGTAAGTGGTAGACAAAAATTATCAAATTGGTCAAGTAAACTTGACCATTAGGTCCATATGAAAAACGGCAATTTTATAGTCTAAAAAAAATCGGATCAGAGTCACATTATGAACATAATCAATATGAAGTAATTTTACTCCAGCATTTTAAAGCAATCCAATTAATTGGACCATTACTAACTTAAACGTATGTGAAGTATGCATGAATGTGCGACTGCATTACCTATGAAAGTCCAAATATCGATGACTCGGACTGGAACATCACCCTAATTTCTCCTCATCGGCTTTTATCGAACATTTGGCATGTTTGCGAGGTTTGAGTGAGCTGTTTCTTTAACGCTCACATCTTAAAGCTTGTTTGAAATAAAATGCTTTGCTGAAAGGTGGAAGTCTGACTGTGATATACGACTGTATGGTATTGGCCTAGCTGCTGAATGGAGCATGTATGTGGTAAATCTATAACTATTTAAAATGTGTACAGCGGATACGAGCTTAGGGTTAAATTATTTTCGGAGAAGACACATCTGAAGTAAGCCAAAGATAGATGACGGATATTTCAAGCAGAGATGTATGACGTGGGTTGCCAGCCCTTAGGTAAAAAAGCGGATGCCTCGGACAAATGAAGCAACCATTTCTTGGCACATCATGGAAATGGAACAAAATGACTGGCCCCCCACTTCTGCCTATAGCACTACTGGAAATAGCACATTACAGGAATTTGGAGGCTGAACTGAAACGTGAAAAACAATTTTATAGAGTAAAAAGTTGCTTTTCAGTTACTTATTTGCTATTATTTTCATTACCATTTTAATAAATTCTCTATTTATTGATAAAGCTAATACTAATAATGGGTCACTGTTTTTTTCCCTACGGGATACCGTTGGCGGTCATTCAGTGACACAAAACAGTACATATTATCACCAGTGTATGTTGTCTACATGGACACATGGTGCTCCTATATTTTCCCAGGAATCCTGAATTTTCTTCTAGGCATTTCATAACATTGTGATAAAGCTGGTGGATGGAGCCTCCGGCAAAAAAAGGACCCACAAAGCCAGGCCAGCGAACCAAATTTGGGTGTCAGGCAGGGCATTTATCCGTGTCCACATAGGTTTTAGCCACCTAAGCCAGGCAAGCCCTCAAGACAAACTGCAAACGTCCACAACAGTGGTGGAAGGCCCGAAAATCCCCCCATACCAGCTGTCAGTCACAACACCACCTCGTCTTCAACAAATGGAGAAGGCTTGGAGTGTCAGAGCAGGTCACTTCAAGCGGCTATGCATTTTTAAGCAGTTGTAGTTTTGCATCAAAACCGAAGGGGCCTCAGAAGGTTCAGTGTCGCAGGGACACTCTGAACTGGACTGAGTGCAACACGGGCAGCTGCTATCAGCCTTGAATGCAGCAAAACAGCCTGAAGATGTTCTGGTGAAAGGTGACACGGTACGATCGAATAGCTTCCATTTATGTCTCTCAGCAGCCACAGTGACTGTTTTGTTCAGAGGTATCTTGTTCTCTAACGTGAGAAGCCTTCATTGGCTTTACTGCTGCAGATCCCGATCTATAATAACAATGACAATTTCAGAAAATGTAAGCGAAAAAACAACCCCTCAAACTGTAGGGAGCTAGAGATGTATCGATAGGCATCGGCATCAGGACGATAGTATCATAGAAAATGCTGAATCGGTTATTGGATCAAAATATAACTCTAATTCAATCTTGTAAGAAATCTAGCCTGAAAAAACACCCACTCACACTGTAGCTGCATTCCAAAGCCGAGGCTGCAGCTGAGGTAGGGCAGGTCCTCGGTAGGACTGTCCTATGAAGACTCCTCCTTAGCAGCCTATTGGTCACACAAATGGATCAGTCCTAACGAGGCTGCGTGGTGACGCCACCAGAGCGGCGCGAAACTTGTGAGGGAACTGGAGAAAATGGAGCCGCTGCATTGTGTTTGTTGCTTTTTCATTTCTTCACGGAAATGGAGGAGACGTTCTTATGTAGGTACGATAAACTACATATTTACAAATGCTTCTAAATAAAATACGACATGTGGACGATGTACAATATATAAACGTATGCTTCAATTACTCAGTTATTTTACACTTTACGAGGTAACGAAGACGAATTCAAGGACGTGAACAACTTAAATTTTAAAACGAGTTCTGCTCCAACGTGCTCTTTCCGGCATTTCGCATCGTTCGTGCGCAGAGAACTGTGGGTAATCGAAGGCCTGGAAGGATGCATCTGATGCATCCTTGAAATCACTCAGAACGTAGTCTGCATTTCTAGGCTGCATACGAAGGGTCCTTCACTTTGGAACGGTCTGCCGCCTTGGCTGCAGCCTAGGCTTTGGAACGCAGGTTATATGATGTTAGCTGTGTATTTCTGTGTGGTAACAGAGTCTGAGCAGTTTGAGCATGACAGCCTATTTTTTGGGTGATCATGCTAAGTGAAGTGCGTCAGTTAAAAACAGCTCATTTTAAAGTTTTGTTGTTTTTTTAAGAAAAACTATTGGATCAGTATTGGATCATGAGTTTTCAGTATCAGTATCAGTATTGTAAAAAAAAAAAAGCATGCCAGCTCTACAGGGAGCTGCTGAAACACACATGGAATAGCTTCGGATTGTGCTGCATTGAGCTCCGGGTGCACAATAGATGCAGAGTACAAGGGACATATTGAGGATACACATTTACATGCCAACCTACATTCATAAAAAAGAAGCACCAGCAGTTCAGAGAAGCGCCTGTGAGTAATTTGTAGCCCTGCTGCTAACAGAACACGTACATTAGCAACAACGATCAACTACGGACACCCATTCCTGCCAGCCTATGCTTTTTTCTCCCTTCTCTGTTTCTGCAGCAGTGTGTCAAAATATTGACTTAGTATCTCAGATTATTGACTTATTTTCTCAAAGTAATTATTTATTTTGTTGAAATACTGAATGGAATAATCCCACATTTAAAAAGGCCTTTTTTAATGTGAGATACATTTCAAAATGTATTCCAAATACTGAATTCCAATATCATTGCAAATATATTCCTTATATTGAGATATATTAAGCAACATTTTTTGGCCATTTTCATACACTTTCAAATGTATCTGATAAGTGCACTTTTCACATATTTCTTTTCAATTACATATTTTCTCAACATACTGACTTAGTATGTTAAAATACTGTTTTATTGTGTCAAAATAATGACTTAGTGTCTCATAATAATGACTTATTATCCCAAAGTAATTACACTTTCTTAAAATATTAACTGTTATTTTGACATAGTACAGCGGTCGGCGACACGCGGCTCCAGAGCCGCTTGGGGCTCTTTTACTGCCCTGTTGTGGCTCCACAGCAGAATTAGATTTGTAGGTAAAAAAAATATTAATCTTCCTTTACAGTAAAATAAAGCTCTGCTGATCGTTCAACACAGTTTAACAATAAATGGTCTTAAACTCTGGAGTTAATGTAGAACTGCTAATTAAGCTTTTAACCCTGAAGTTGGCGCGCAGACTGCTGGTCACCATAGCAACGCAGACAACAGTCTCACCTAGCTAGTAGCTAACGAAACGGCAAAGAGAAAGATTTAAGACGAACATCGATAATTTAGAGATGAACAGACTTATTTACATTTATAATCACTCCAGCTGGTTTCCTGATACGTTTAATTCGCAACGAGAAACTGTCAAACATTACAGTCGCTCCTTACTGGAATTTTCGTGTCCCACCTTAAATGATGCAACAGTTACATTCTGGCACCTCAGGCATCATTTAAGGTGGAACAGGAAAATCTGAACATGAAGCTGGCGCATGAGAAGCGACTTCAGCCTCGTAAAAACTCAAACACTGAGACGTTGCTCTACTTTCGCGGAAAAAAGTTTCCTGCCAGAGATGCGACAAAAGCGGCTATAGCTGAGCCAAAGCTTAAAGCAGAGCATAGTAAGTTGTTTACATTATGTTTTTAGCCCATAATATTACATCAGCACATACTGAGACATATTTACAGCCAAGATGGTAAAATGGACATAAAATATTGTGCCTCCCAAGGTGGTTTGATTTTTGTTCAAAGGACAAAATGGCTCTTCTTACTATTTAGGTTGACATCTCAAAGTCACTATTTTGAAATATGAAGTCAATATTTCAACATATTGTCATTATTTCGAGATATTAAGTCAACATTTAGAGAAAATAAGTCAATTTGAAATACTAAGTATTGTGACATACTGCAGCCAGAAACAGAACAGGGGGGGGGAAACATAGCCGTTTTTTCTCCTCTACGTGGCGAGAACGGGCTTCCATGTGCAGCTGAAGAGGCAGCAGCCCAGCAGTGACGATGTTATTGCAGGCTGGGTGAGAGTGGCAGTGGTTTCCCAGTGAGTCCAGCTCCACGGCATTCCCCGAGTGCAGTGCAGGACTGTGCAGCTGATTCATAACCACACACACACACACACACGCGCACGCACGCACGCGCACACCGAGACCCGCAGCAGCAGCGGAGTGTGTTGACAATCAGGGTTTACCCCGGGGGCAGTAAGGGCACTTCCACACAGTCACTGCCTCTGGCTTCAGCCTTAGCATTTGTTTGGTTAGCAGCGAGGCTACAAACACAGCGCTGTTTTTATGAATGTACGCTAGCATGAACAGGTGTAGGCTGTGCTCGGCGTGTCCTCTGAGGCCGGCACCGCATCTTCCGCCAACTCCGGTCACAAGCAGCTCGGTCCGTGTCTGTTTCCGCAGCTCCCTACAACTTGAGGGGGACTGTTTTCTCACTGAAACCACCGTTACAGAACCGCAGCAACAAAGCTAACGAGACACACACACACACACATACGAGGAGGGGAAGTCACTGAACCGCCACAGTCAGAGAGAAACGAGTTCGCGAGCTGCTCTCGTTCATTCCACAACATTGTTTTTGCTGCATCCGAGGAGATGAAGACGGAACATTAACCCCGCGCCGCGCCGCAGCTCCACATAACGAAGTTCCCAGCGAGTCAACCAGCCAAAAAAAAAAAAAACCCCGGCAGATTTCGTACAGGGGGGCGTGTGTGGTGTAGGGGGTGGGGGTTCCTCTACCTTTAACGTCGTG
>JAILXH010168058.1:6170-16274 GCA_023558415.1 Piaractus mesopotamicus
AGTTTTTTTTTAAAATAATGTTACCCAGGATGCTTTCGTTTAGGGTTGAGAAGGCCATTTAACATTGACAGTTAAGGTTTAACATGACCTTTGGATTGATCTTTTTTTTAGTGCCAAAAGTTTGTGATGCCTGCAGAGAGAAGACAGAGGATGATAATGAAATTGTGGACAGTCTTTGCAAGAATGATTTTGGTAAGTGATGGGAGTGTTTTCTTTCATCTCCATTTTTTCTCCATGTTTTGTTTTTTTTTTACATAATCTGAAAAGGCCAGCTGCCCTTTACAATATGTCAAAATTGGCAAATAGAACAATTACTTATAATAAAGCCTCGTTACATTAACTTACATTGAAAGTAAAGAATATTTTTCCTTCTCATGTGAAGTTTATTTGGAGGTTTGAAGGTTCCGACAGTGACAATATGCTCAAAGAGTTGACATTGGAAATTTCAAGTGTAAATGTTCATTGCAGCATTGACCTTGATTCAACCCTCTTTAGAGCATTGAAAATGTAACTGGTAACTGGGTGGTGCAAATTTAACAGGCATGTCGTGTTAACAAGCTTTTTGAGGTCGCTAACAAATGACCCCTCCGCCTGACTCCACCCCCTGTATACATAATGTTCAAATACTTATATATTTAGAATAGAAGATTTAGAATTTTACCCAAGAAGATTATCAGAGGGTTCCTTAAAGTTGTGTTGTTTAGCAACAAGCCAGCTAGACCAAAGACATGCAACTGTTACACTGCAATATAGCACTGGAAACGATAAGGTGGGGTTACCTACCATTTGAACTCCAGTGCCATTCTTGTTGGAGAAATCCTGACTAGGAAGGTGGCTTACTTTAAGAAATAATATGGGAATTCTAAGATTCCTAGGTACCCCAGCTAGTTAGCTAGCTACCATAAAACTGTCCAAAGTTATATGACGGTTCATTAATATCTATTTATTAAGCACTTTAACTCTATATACATTAGACAAGTTAGTGGTACACCATATAAAACAGTTGAGTCACAACTTTCATTGTACCTTAAAGTCAACATGAACCGAAAATCATAATCATTACCATGGAGTATCAAGGAGGGTCTCTGAGCTAGTTCACTATTTTCAGTCAGTGATAGGTGGAGGTGGTGGGAGGGGGACGTGATATTATTGGTTATTATTGTTTTTTTCCCCACCCACTGGTGCACAATGATTTAATCAAAACCCACAAGACATTTCGAGGTGCCCAAAAGTCACTACATGATGATTAATGATGATTATTTATTTTTCCACAAAAGCTGGCCAGCCCACAGTCCATAGCTATGTCACCATACTAAATGTCTAACCTCTGTGCTGTAGCTCTGAAGATCAAGGTCAAGGAGATCACCTACTTGAACGGCGACACGAAGATCATCCCAGAGACCAAGAGTAAGACTATATACAAGCTGAGCGGAGTCACCGAGCGAGACCTGAGGAAGACGGCGCTGTTGCTCAAAGATGGAATGCAGTGCGTGTGCGAAGAGATGAACGACATCAACGCCGCTTACCTGGTGATGGGCCAGAAGCAGGATGGCAACCTGGTCATCACGTCGCTGAAGCGCTGGCAGAAGGGTCAGCGCGAGTTCAAGCGGATCTCCCGCAGCATACGCAAGTTGCAGTGCTGAGGACGGGCGCCTGCGGTCCATCTGGACGGCTGGGCTGGTGGCCAGAGACGTCCAGCAACTGTCATAGATATCTCTAAAGTTGACCCCACAAACCTCAGTGCTTTTCCGCAGTGCTATAGAGAACATAACTAATAAAGCATGGGTCTCATTTTAGAAACACAAATTAAGGTTGAGTGTGGGCTGCACGGGGTTTTTCAACTAAGGCACATTTTAAAGCCATGCGTCATTTTTCTGGGCACAAAGAAGGGGAACCACATCGATGCGTAGTTTGTGCCCAGAAAACTGCCACATGGCTTTCTAAATGTTGTTCCATAGAACCCATGTGGTGCTATAGAGATCAACCAGTGGGTCAGATATCTCCCTCCTGTACTTCATCACCATCTCGTCCAGACGTTAGAGTGAACTAATTCGGATACACTCACTACCATACCAAAAAAAAAAGGATTGGGGTTTTGTGCCCTAAGGAACCTTTAAGCGGATGTTTCTTGTAACTGCGAAGAACATTTTTAGAAGCATTTAAAGAGTCTCCATATAATGTAAAGGTTCTATTTCAATTGACTTTTTTTCCCAGAACTGTACATTCAAGCCAAGAATGATTGAGGAACCTTTATATTTAAGAGAGAAGCAAAAAACACTCTTTAAAAAGATGGTTCTCCAATGGTTCTGTTTAGAACCATGAGCACTATATAGAACCATTAAACCATCCTTAAATGTTTCTTTGCATGGTGCAATAGTTCTGCAGACTGATGGTGAATGCATAATGGTTCTATGTGGAACATTTTTGACCATGGTAATATATAGCACCAGAAAGGTTCCTCTGTGATTATGATGTCAAGCTTGAACCATATACAACATATTCTCCATCAGTCTGAAGAACAATTTCACCTTGCAAAGAGATATTTAAGCATGCAGGTGGTTCTGTATAGAACTCATGGTTCTAAATAGAACCATTGTCTTTACTTAAGACCCCTTGAAGAACCGGCTTTTTTAAGAGTGTGGATGTGCAGCATTATTATCAGTGTTGGGGCAGTTACTCAAAAAAGAGACCATTACAAATGACTAATTACTTTAAACTGTAATGAGTTCCTTCCTGGAAAAGTAATCTCACCATTCATTATGTTGCTTCTGTGTTACTCATGTTCTCGATGTGATTTTCGCGCGGTTGGTGGTCGCAGGTAGCGCTCGCACATGCACTCGGAAATTAGATTAGCACTAGTGATCTATTTACACGAAATGTATGTTTTAAAAGCATCATGCCTAGTAAATATTGCTCTTTCAGAGCCATATGAGTGATGCAAGTAGCAGAATTCTTATCAAATCAGTAACTGGAATGTGATTGGAAGAATCTAAACTGTAATGTGTTACTCTGTAACAGGAAAAGTAATCTCATTACTGTAACATGTTACATTGTATGGTGTTACTCCCAACACTGTTTAGTGTTACATCACTGCCACACTCTTAAAAATGAAGACGCCAGAAAGGATTCTTTACGCAAAGCCATAGAAGAACCTTAGAAGAACCTTTGAGTGGATGGTTCTTTTGAGAAACCTTTGGGAAATGACGTGCGAGTGTGCAAAGGTTCTAGAAATGACCCCTAGATTGGCGTAGAACCTTTACATTACAGTTCTTTGAAGGTTCTTTAAACATTTAGAAGGTTCTCCACACTCACAAATCTCTTTTTCCTAAAAGATTCTCGGCTGGGAATCAAAGCTCTTCTATAGAATCGCTCAAAGAACCTTTTGCGGCACCTTTGTGCATCTTTGTTGCTATGCTTGCTAAACTACAAAGCCATTGTCCTTCCCAACTATCTAAACTCTTCTAATCTCTTCTAATCTAATCTAGTTATAGCTCTCTAGGTTTCTGGTACTTGTGCTCATACATCACAGCCAAGAACCTTTAAGGATTTTAAAAAAAAATTTTTTGCCTGTAGAAACTCTTTTGAAGCATTTATCAATTCACTCATGAGCGCATAGACAAACCTTGCTTCCCTACAGAGACTAACTGTCCAAAAAGGCAATCAGGGCTACAAATTCAGCCTAGTATCGGACTAAAAAGGGTGGAGACTCCTCGTTTAAAGAGCAACTTAGTCCGAGACTAGACTTAATCTCCATTCAGAAAGCTGGTACTGAGGATTTCTCTGGATGTAGTATATGTATATCGTCACTGTCGGAAACAAAGCCTCTGGTCTCCAAAATAAGCAGCTTTACAGGAGAAAGAAAAAACCTTTCAGTGCAAGTTAATGTAACAAGATTTGGTTCGAAGTCATCCTGTTGGTCTGTTCGTCGTGCAATTTTGACACATGTAAAGAGCAGCTGGCATTTTCAAGTCATGTAAAAAGTGGAGAGATGAGGTTTTGTTCCAACAGCAGTGATGTACATCAAATGAGGGCTTTCCAAAACCCACAGACGAGTGGGTGTATTGCAAAGGCAGTAGGATACAGCATTCATGCAAAGTCATAATCTTGATGATCTCACATATAACAGGTCCAAGCGTCGTACCTAGTGATGTAATGTCATTGTAGGGGTAGGTTTTGATCCAGATCTGCAGTTATTACCGATCAGCAGTACACATTAACATGCTACGCTTCAGCTATGAATGGTTTGCATGGCTTTTTTCGGACTGCCAAAAGAGCTTTAATGAGTGTGTTTGCGTGTGTGGTTTTTCTACAGATACTTTTTATCAGCGCAGTGAGAGATAGCTGGCTATATTCTCAGTGTTTAAACCATAGAAGTGTGACTTTGAGCGTTTGCGTGAAAACTTTACCCCCCTTTTCCCCGGACTAGATCGAGACACATATGTTGATTAGACCCAAAGTGCATGAATTAGATTTCTTCTTATATATATATTTTTTTTTTTCAGTGTCTTTGCCTTTTATGTACTTGAGCCTAAATGCTGCACTGTTTCCATGTAATTTTCTTCAAACCGCAACGGATGATTATCTAATATTTGTTTATTTCCTCTCTCTGTCAGTTATAATACTGGTTTTATACAATGTAGGTCTGGTTTCTATTATATTTTCATGGGTTTATGCGGTGGTCCTGTTCTTTGGCCATGTGATCTCATCATATTAGAGTGGAGTCACAAAATATTAAAACCTCAGAAACGCAGACGTTGTTCTGGTACGTCGTCAGAATGACTCCAGACTCTTTACTCTTTAATTTTATTACAACGAAGTTAAAGCTACGGTATCGACATCAGATCCCATTTTTTGGTGTCGCTGTAAATAGTCCGATAAGATGTTTATTCTTGTACATAGTTTTAGGGGCAGCAAATCGAAAATCAGAAAAGATTTTGTGAAAGTTCTGGTTCATTCATTACAAAGACATTGTATTTTTGACCTTATTATAACGCAGTTAAAACAGGCACATTTATTTTCATGCACTGCTATGTTATGTAATTTTATATTGCTTTAATTTGTACGGTGATGCAAACATTTCACACACGAGTCAATAAATAAAGCGAATACAAAGTGGTTTGTCTGTTTTGCATTGAGAAGACTTACAGTCTGTGTTGTGAAGCAACATTAAGTTCATCAGAGAATCATATAAAACATGAGTAACGTTTAGACTCTTAAATCCCTGGAAATTTCTCAAAACATAAACATGGAGTCTGTGCAATTTGTGGACTTTAGTGTCCCCTAGTGGTGCAGTTTTTATTTCCATTTTTTGCAGAGCAAATATAAACACTCCTGGACAACAGGCTATTTTGTTACTGTAGTTACATCCTACATTGGAAGTTTTGTACTTGTCATTGAAATTGACAGCTTATAGTTTTGCTCAGCTGCATTTACATGAAACATACTTAATACTCTCTACATTTTCGTTTAGACTTTTAACGCTACAAATCTCAAAAACCCAAAAGATTTTTCTCTTTTTCTAAAAGTTTCTCATGCCTCTCATACATTTTATTTTTACTACACATTCCACCAAAACTGGCCACAACTATTCTAAATGATCTTTGTTTTAAGGACCAGACAATAGTATGTTTTAAAACATACTCATTCACTGTTTATTATAGACCACTCTTCATTTACTTAATTCCCAGTCGTATGTTGTTCATTTTTAGTCTCAGGAAAAACAGCAGAAAACATATTTAACAGAAAATTACACAGAATCCTCAACAAATAAATATATTAAATATTTCAGTATTTATTGTGTCCACTCTGCCTTTATCACACGTTCCGTTCTTTTCAAGAGACTCACTTTCAGTTTTTTCAAAGAAATCTGCAGGGATGTTTTTACACACCTCCAGAAAACACCATTATTCAGTCTTAGAAGGTGGTTGCATATCCTACTTCTGACCATCCAAGTAATCCAAAACAAACTCAGTGATGTTGAGGTCTGGACTCTGGGGTGGTCAGTCCATTGTTCTGAGAACACCAGCAGCTTCTTTGTTTGATTTGCAATTTTCCCTCTTCTATCTTATCGCTACAGAAATATCTCCTGAAAATCAACAGCTTGTACTTAATTGCTGTTTTGACGGTAAATAAATGAAGAGTGGTCTCTGACTTTTGGACAGTATTGTAATTGAGTATGTTTACATGTAGAAACCTTTTTAACTCTTCCTCATATTCCATACTTCCACTTTGATTTGAATAGGTTTTTGACCCAATACCCACACCTTCACTTAGGTCTAGTTTCTCTGTACAGCTTACACCACATGTGTCAGGCTCCAGTCCTCGTGGGCCAAAACTCTAATTAGCAAGGCCTTCATGGAATGAATTCAGAGCCTTACATGAGGGTAACCTCCACAGCACTTTGGCCTGGAAGGTCCCCAGTTTGCCCGGTTTACACCCTATATCTCTTCATTTAACTTATTTACTAATAAATTATGTAATTCGCTTGTTATTTGTCACTCGTAAACTCAAGCATTTCATCTGCGAATCTGCTTTGCTCTATGTGAAAAGTAAACTATGTGATGGATTTCATTCTACCTTCAGGCAGCGGTACTAAAGCCCTAGATAGGACAAATAAAAGATAATAATGTAGGTGCTATTATTCTCCAGCCAGTGATGGTACTAAAGTCTTAAATAACACAAATAGAACAGATGACCCGTATATGTCATGTAAAGAGATTTAAATATTCTTTGTTAGACTTAAATGTGAGTATTCTTTACAAAATAAAGCAAGATTAGTAAAATGCTGATTACGTTTAGGTATACACTCTTAAAGATGGTTCTTCAAGGGTTTTTTAGAAAAAGTGGTTCTATTTAGAGTTCTATATAGTACCATTTCAAGCTTAAATGGAAGCTTGACATGGTACCAGTAGCAGAACCTTTTTTGGTACTATATAGAATCATATGCAACACATTCTCCATCAGTCTGAAGAACTATTTCACCATGCAAAGAACGCTTTTGAAATGGTTCTCTATAGAAATCATGGTTCTAAAGAGAACCTTACCTTTTGCTAAAAAACCTTGAAGAATCACCATTTTTAAGAGTGTAGACTGAGACAGATTTACCATGGTGAATCACCATTGATTCACAGTTTAGTCCAAGACTAGACTTAATCCATGTTCGGGAACCTGGCCTGTAATATTTGGTCTAAAGCTGTGGATTTCCTTTAGGCAAGATCCTAAAAAGATGGCACAAGGCGCCATCTAGTGGTGGACCCAAAGCCTGGCAAAGGGGAGCTCCCTTCCAAGTGTTACAGTCAAAGTGTCTAACTGGTTTTTGACCTAGATATACAGTTCTGGGAAAAACCTTTAATTGGCGTAGAATGTTTACATTTCTTTTAAGCTTTTAAAAGCGTCTTCACTCTCATGGATCTCATTTACAGAAAAACATGATTAAAATGTTCTTTAGGGAACCAAAGTGGCATCGCTGCTAAGGACTAGACTATGTTTTGTCCTGGTTACATGAAGATTTGGACATAGCCAGCCTTTTTCTTTATCAGTCTGCATTAACGTAACATATTTAACAGATAGTGGTTTAGATCTTGCCATTATTCTTTGCGAAAACTGCAAAAGAAACAACTCACAACAGCACTGTCTTAGGAATAACACCAAACCCCATGTGTTTTATCTCCTTGTTGTGATGCCAGCAGTCATTAACCTCCAAACCTTTCAGCTGTTGAAGCCACCTTTGGGCCAAAAGAGTTTAAGCATGTGTTGCCATATGTCAGAACAGGAAAAACATGAAGTGGTGCTCTGTAAATGCTGGACCACTGTGACAAGTGATTGCACAATTGAAATTGAATATTGTTATTCTAAATAAGCATAAATAGTTCCCCAGAAAGATTAGTGTGTCCAAAACCATCATGCAGATAAACCTGGATGCCATACTACCCTTGGGCACAATCCAAAATGTGCAAACACAGGACAGCTAACTAATACTTCCAAACTCCTGAGAAGTATAGGAGAATAGCACTACTGTAATGGTTTAAACTAATATTTAATAGTTATGAAATTCCTGTTGCTTTTGGCACCACCTACTGTTTGGTCAGCATAATGCAGCCTCTCCTCGATAAGGGAGCCCTGTGAAACAGCGCACTAACACTGTAAAGTGCAGTAATATTATATATTAGCTTCTATATTCATAATTAATACCACTTAGAGACCAACATATCAAAGTAGGTTTATCAGAATGAGCTGTCATTATTGAAGCTACACTCTTAAAAAAAGATTTTTTTTCAAGGTTCTTCAAGGGTTCTTTAATAAAGAAAATGGTTCTATATAGATCCATTAACACTCAAAGAACACTTGATTAAAGGGTTTTTTGCATCATAAAAGGGTTCTTCA
This sequence comes from Piaractus mesopotamicus, assembly GCA_023558415.1. Taxonomy (NCBI): domain Eukaryota; kingdom Metazoa; phylum Chordata; class Actinopteri; order Characiformes; family Serrasalmidae; genus Piaractus; species Piaractus mesopotamicus. Next base: position 14,553 of record JAILXH010168058.1, read on the forward strand.
GATTGATGGAGAATGTACTGTATATGGTTCTTTAGGGTTCTATATAGCACAAACAAGTGCTATATAGTTCTGCTATTGTTACGATACGAGTCTGTAGCAATAGCAGAACCCTTTTTGGTGCTATATAGATTCATCTTCAAAAAAAATCTATATACCATTTTCTTTACTAAAGAACCCTTGAAGAAGCAGCATTTTAAGTGTGTACACAAAGTTGTGCTAATGCTAGTTTAATTTTTAAAAAATCGCAGAATAAACTGAGCATCATCCTCAAGCCTGTGCTAATGTGTTGGCAAGGCAGGAGGAACACCAGGTTAGGCTCATCAACATGCTGCCGTAGAGGGAAAGAGACCTTGAGGGCGATGTGTTTAAAAGTCTGCATTTGGGAATTTGGGACAGACCTGTGCACCGTGCTGGCTCTGCGTGTGCGGTTCCCTGCAAGATTAAGTTCAAGATAAAGCTCAAGCGGTTTTATCCATTTAAAAACAATGAGCTACAGTGGCACAATTCAGATGACGAGCACAATTCAGCTCAGTGACAAATTAAAATGATAAATGCATTTTAATTCACACCTGGATATCTTCTTTTCCACCATGTTGGACAGATAGCTGTAAACAAACCCTTCCATTATCTACCACCCTGGAGAGATCCAACACACCTGGCTCTAATACTCAGATGCCCCGAAGGCCTTCATTACCTGAATCCTCCTTAGATTATGGTTAAAGCTAAACTCGGCACGGTGGTAGATCTTCCGGACCAGGACAGAACAGTATTAGTAAGAAGGAGAACAGTATTAGTTACTAGGAGAACAGTATTAATTAGCCGGAGAACAGTATTAATTAGCAGGAGAACAGTATTAGCTAACAGGAGAACAGCATTAGTTGGCAGGAGAACAGTATTAGTTAACAGGAGAACAGCATTAGTTAACAGGAGAACAGTATTAGTTAACAGGTGAGCAGTATTAGTTAACAGGAGAACAATATTAGTTAGCAGGAGAACAGCATTAGTTAACAGGGGAACAGTATTAGTTAACAGGAGAACAGTATTAGTTAACAGGAGAACAATATTAGTTAGCAGGAGAACAGTATTAGTTAGCAGGAGAAGAGTATTAGTTAACAGGTGAGCAGTATTAGTTAACAGGAGACGAGTATTAGTTAACAGGAGAACAGTATTAGTTAACAGACGAACAGTATTAGTTGGCAGGAGAACAGTATTAGTTAACAGACGAACAGTATTAGTTGGCAGGAGAACAATATTAGTTAGCAGGAGAAGAGTATTAGTTAGCAGGAGAGCAGTATGATTTAACAGGAGAACAGTATTAGTTAACAGGAGAACAGTATTAGTTAACAGGTGAGCAGTATTAGTTAACAGGAGAGCAGTATTAGTTAACAGGAGAACAGTATTAGTTAATAGGTGAGCAGTATTAGTTAACAGGAGAAGAGTATTAGTTAACAGGAGAACAGCATTAGTTAACAGGTGAGCAGTATTAGTTAACAGGCGAACAGTATTAGTTGGCAGGAGAACAGTATTAGTTAACAGGGGAACAGTATTACTTAACAGGAGAACAATATTAGTTAGCAGGAGAAGAGTATTAGTTAACAGAAGAATAGCATTAGTTAACAGGTGAGCAGTATTAGTTAACAGGAGAACAGTATTAGTTAACAGGAGAAGAGTATTAGTTAACAGAAGAATAGCATTAGTTAACAGGTGAGCAGTATTAGTTAA
>JAILXH010168129.1:55739-66944 GCA_023558415.1 Piaractus mesopotamicus
AAAGCTAAAGCTGCTGCTGATGTTCTGTTATGAGTGCCTGCTAGTGAGGTAGTTAATTTAGCTAATGTGAGCTAAGCTAATAGGCAGTAAAACTTTGTGCCTCAGATATGAAACAGAAAGATGTGTAAATAATGTACTAGCAGAACATACTGTGATCGGTCTCAGCTCTCAGACTGTCTCTCTCAGTAATAATGACAGATTTTGATTTCATTTTGTTAGGGTGTAGTATTTTCAGTGATACAGTTAGCTGATCCAGGGACGTTTTCACATTTGGACTGTTCACAAAAAAAGGACTCAATACACATCTTATTTACTCTTACTTTTTTCAAAGTTTCTTTGTTAATTTTTTTTTTTTTTTACTACAGTAAATCATTTATTTAGGGGTTTTTATTTCTGATGTAGTTCAATTTATAATACTGTTCCTGATCATCATTAACTCCTAGTTCATTAATAGTGTTACCATGTGTTTCACTTTACAATACTGTTCCTGATCATGATTAATTTCTATTTCATCAATAGTGAGTTACCATGTGTTTTACTTTACAATAATGTTCTTGATCTTATTAACTCCTAGTTCATTAATAATAAGTTACCATGTGTTTCACTTTATAATATTGTTCCTGATCATCATTAACTCATAGTTTATTAGTAATGAGTTACCATGTGTTTCACTTTATACTGTTTCTGATCATTAATAACTCCTAGTTCATTAATAATGAGTTACCATTATTTCATTTTATATTGTTCCTGATCATAATTAGCTCCTAATGAAGAACAGCAACACCTCAATCATTATCTAACAGACAGTAATTACATAATCACTTGGTAATGTGTAGAACCAAGTGAATGTGAAGGCAGGACACATACACATTCAGATATTTCCATGAGCCCTCTCTTCAACTGACCCTGCCCTCAAGACAACATTAAAGGAGAACTACTGTTCAGAAGAAACACTGGCACACATGCTCCTGCAGAAAAGAATGGTGTTTTCTTTTCTAAAGATGAGAGGTAAGCAGACTGATCTACTGAATATAGAAGTATTTAGTAGTTGCCCCTTTTTGTAGGCTGATGTGCAAAATGGTTCACACTGCCAAATATGAAGATGTGCATTAGCATTTTAAGGTTTCTAATCAAAACAAACACATGAGGGACACCAGTCAGTACAGTGTGGTGTGATGCCCTCAGGCTTCTCTGAGAATACCTGTTTCTGTGAATAGAAATGAAGGGTATTATCCATCATACTGTAGAGACTGCACACTGTGTAGTGTATTTCACTACTGTTAGAAGTGTTGGAATACACTACATCAGTTAGTAGTTCAGCAAGAACCTTGTAAGAAACCATTGTTACCAAGTAATTCTCTACGAGACTCAGTAGTTACTGTTTAGTTAATAGTGAACTACCCTAATCATTAATTCACTATTACCTACTGAGTAGTTAACTAGTAGTCCTTGGTAGTTAAGGGTAGTTACTTAAGCATTAATGCAGAACTACTCATTTGTTCCTGATTAGTTACTCATTAACTACGAAAAAGTATTGTAAAATGTTACTGCAATTTGTTCTGTGATTGCCAAGATTTAAAATCTTAGGTCTGGAAATATGAGATTAATTATCTTGTTTTAAAAGTTATTTACTAGTTTCTGTCTTTGAATTCATGGTATATTCTTAAATTGATCATGAATGTGTGTTATGCCTCAATTAGTCAGAAAAACTTAAAATTAGTTAAATCAGTAAATGAGTAATTTATTGGTAAATGAGTACCAATTTGTACCGTTCTCTTTCATTAAAAAACGTGTTTCAAGATTCAGTAACACAAACTCTAGTTCAATTGCTTGATTTAAAATTCGCACATAAGGCATACTAAAAAATACATTTTATTTAAAGGCAATGGTGTGCTTATATTTCTGTTTGCACTGTCTTTCAGACATTTGTTGTTGTGCTTCTGTACCTTCCGCTGTTGAAGATTTTTAATTCCTTGTTATCAGGTTGTTTTATTTCATTCAGAAATATTTCTCTATCTGATGTTCAAACAGTATAACATTTTCTTCTTCAGTGGTTCAGCGTCATCTCTATTTCTGTCTTTCTCTCACTCCCTGCCTCTCTGTCCAGTTGTCAGTAATAGTTGATGGAAATTTCACTTGCAGTCCTGGTTGTGATTTCAGTAAAATCAGTATGCTCAGAGATTAAGGATTAGTTGTCAATATAATCATACTCCAACAGTATTAGGTAATTTCCACTTAAATTAGTGATTTATTTTCTTGTGGCTTAGCCTTATTTCTCCAGTGTGCCAAAATCTGGAATGGAAAAAAAATGAAAAATTGTTTGCTAATATTTAGTGTATTTCCCTTATTACTGTGCTGTAGCAAGTCTAATCCCAAGTAGTTTTATTTAAAAAACAGCATTTTTTACTTATTTCAAACCTTTGAACATTCATCAGAGCTTAATTGTTTCTAGACAGGTACCAACTTATTTTAAGATTTCTTGCTGCATGGACAGATTTTCCCTAGTATTAAGTCTTCTCAAATTTCTTCTCCAATGCAATGTTTATTTCTTGTATTATAGCTAATTTTTTTTGGAGTGTACATCTTCAGGACCTTTAGTTAGCAAACATAGTTGTGCCATATTCTATTGGTAGCAATTTGCACTTAACCTGTTGTAACACCTCACACCACCCTTATAATGAATAATGCATGCATGCAGATGCATTATGCATCACATCTATGTAGCAATGTAACATAATGTTTCTACGGCCACGTTCTGGTGCTTTCCTGTAGGGAAGAGGAAAGGATGTCATCGAAGGGCTAATGAGGCTTTAAAACTAACCCCAAAGCTTGTGAAAGCTGGCAGGCAGTGTAGAAGTGCAACCATAAAAATATAACTGCAAGGCATTATGTGTGACGCTGTTGTGGGGAACCAAGGCATCTCGTACTAATAGGGCCTTGTTCCAAAGACGAATAAGCCACTACGCACTGTCAAAGGTAAGGAAAGGAACATTCATAATTTATTATCATAATACACAAGCTGAGGTGAGTTATTATGAACCCTGGGCAAGCACTGCAAAGGCAAGAGAAAGCCCAGCTCTAAAGAAACATGGACATACACACAGGGAGAGGTGCAGAGCACATTCTATGAATTGTTAATAAATGGTAGTGGTAGGCTAAAATAAACCTGTGGGGAAATAAACGACATAGTGAAGGGGCTAAATGTTGTGTGCATTTTAATTTGGTCATCTTTCAAAGTGCACAGCAGTGTGCACATATCTTCACTGTTACTGCAGCAGACAGGTGGATGCTCCTCCTAATGGCATCTGACACAAATACAGGCATTGCCACCAAAGCAGCTTGCCACTTTGTGTGAGTACTCCAACAACACAAAGAGAAAACTAATGCTTCTCCTTGCCCTCAGCCACTATAGATGTTTTTTCTTGTCATACAACAAGACGGCACTCCTCTCCTTTTGCCATGATGTAATCCCAGTGACCGTAGAAGGACCATACAGATGCGTCATCAAACGGGCAAGCAGCTTCAAAACATTTACAACAGGAGACAAACTGCTCGGAGTTTTCATTAAGCAAGCGGGGCAGGACAAGCTAATGTGGGCTGTTTAACATGCAGATGTTTCCAAAGTGAAGGAGGACATCGAGAATAAAAACTGTTTATGAGCTAGAGTATGTGTCTTGTGGGGTCTCAAGGGTCTTATTTATGAGGCACTTCCACCAGAACTCCTTCTGACACAAGGGGTGAAGTCATGTGCAGTACTGTTATTTTTGGAGTAGGTTATAAGGTCGTTAGCGGCCATTCTTCCACGTGACCTCCAATATAAGGCACTTTTGCAGCAAGAGTAGAAAACTTAAAATGTAAAGTGGTGGGTAGGATATGTAGCTTTCCATATGTACTATAAGCATTAGTAGTATAATGTTAGTTTACGCAGTATAAGTGAAATGAAGTAAATGCGTCATTTAAAAAACCTGTGGATAAGAAGATCTTGTTTATTGTAAATATCCTGACCAACCATAGATGTTCTCTGGATGTTTGGTTGAATCATAGCATTTAGATGATTTAACAAGCACAAATAAGTTTGTTCCAAAATTATGCCAGGGCCAGCCCTTAACCACGGTGGATGATATATTGCTATCTCAAATGCAGCAATATAATTCTAATATAGTAGTTGGCCATAACTTACAGCCCAAATAAGAATACAGAACTACAGCTTGAGTCTCTCCTCTAAACGTACACTTTTACTGCTAGAATGATAATTAGCTCTATTTGGGGAAAAGTCTGTCTGGGTATTTTTTTTTATAGATCCCAAAAGACATTGCAAAAAAAAAAAAAAAAAACACAATTGACTTTCATTTTAATGCTGCTCTACACTTTACCCCTAAAACCAACCCCAAAAAGCTTTTACCCAGATTGGATGATGCTCTTCCCTCAGCAGCTCGATCTTTCAGTAGCTCTGCGATGGTCAGCTGCTGCTCGTGGTACTGCTTGGCCCGTTCTAAGTCCTGCATGCATCGAGCAGCATGGCCCAGCCCAGCATAGGCCCTCATCTCAACGGACTTCTCGTTCAGCTCTTGAGCTAGTTCTAGAACATGTGTATGGTAGGACATGGCCTTATCAAAATTCCGGTGATAATGGTAGGCACTGCCCAGGTTGCTGTATGCCCTTGCCTCTTCCCGTTTGTTTTTAAGAGCCTTGGCAATGGTCAGGTGTTGCTCGTGACACTCGACGGCATTGTCAAAGTCCCCCATGGCAATGTAGACGGCACCCATGTTCCCCAGCTCTCGTGCCTCAGACAGCTGGTCCTTGGACTGTTTAGCAAGCAGGACACACTGCTTGTGGCTGGCCAGTGCATTAGGATAGTCCCCTATGGCTGTGTAGACATGTCCCAAGCTGCAGAGTGCTAGGGATGCAGCCTGCAAAGAAAAACACACACACACACACACACACACACACGGCAGTTAAAACTATGTTGTAAATACTGTTCTCTGCATAATTTGTGGAACTCGCACTCAAGTTTTTCACTCACCTGTGTCCCTGTACTCTTGTGATGTGACAATAAATCTGATTTGATTTGATTTGATTTGATTTGACTACTTCAAAATATCTGGCAAAGAACGTGGCTCTGTGCAAATTGACTCTCCAAATCTCTTTATGGAAAAACTCTGCAAAGGGGCCAAACAACTAGCACAAAGACTCTGCATCCTTTTAAAAGATCAGTGGGGTGGGTAAACCCCCTTCATACCAAGCACAGAAGCAAGCATGCTTCAAAGTTGTCAGCTTGCTTTATTGTAGTAGGAGTGAATTGGGCAAACCACCACAGCAGGGATAAAGACACATCTAATCAGGAGGAGATTTTTGCTAGAACTGCAGCGAAAAGAAACCATTCTGCTCTCTTCGGTTGTGTAAAAATAAAATAATTTTCTTCTGAAAGATAGTTTCAATTGCATGCCTCGCCTTATCTGTGGGTGTTATCTAGACTTAAAAAGAAACACCTAAAATATGCAAGATGCCTGAGCTAATATAGACTGTGCATGGTAGTAAAGAGCAAAAAAGTACACATTTAAAAAGATTGACCTGAACCTTTAACCACTAGCCTGTCTGGTGTTTATATTTTTGGTAAATAGCTGGGGTTTCAAGAAAGCTGCTTTTGTATGGACAGATGTTACATTAATTGAAGCATTTGCTCCACACAGAGACAATCCATGGTATTTTGGAGTTGGGAGGGGGTCTCTGGACAAATGCCAGTCTTTCAGACTAATGTAAGCTGGATGTATGTTTATGTTCTGTTTCCTGAAACACAGCAATACTGTATATGCTAGAATGCATAACTGAAAATAAGTCCATCTAGTAAATTAACCAGAAGAGGACTGTTACAATGATCTGAAATTAGCATGCTGTAATAAACTTTAATAAACAAAATTCAAGAGAGGCTATGTGGGTGAAACAGCACCAGAGCTGCTACTATGTCACGCCAGCACATTCATGACACATGTACATGAATATTTTACTTTCTGCAGCATGTAAGTAACTCAGACCTTTAGCTTTGCAATCTGAAAGGCACGGCACTAAATGGATTGCATACAAAAACAGTCGTCATGCATGTTCTTCTGTTCCTTTTGTAGGCTTGATAAAACCTGGAATCAATTTCTTACAGCAATAAGCACTTCCAGCATTTTGCTGGACTTTAAAGGGTTGAAGAAACTTTACACAGGCCAAAGCTGGCAATTACCCTCAGTCACAACTTGTTTCATGTTTTCCTGATAGAGTATCTCAAGCTTTAAAATTACATGTGTCTTTTGAAGCTATGCCATATCAGCTCAACTCGAACCACTCCCCAAACAAAAAAAGAAAAATTGGTTCTTTCTGAAACTCCACCTCACACTGTATCACTTAACTTTGAACTGAGCTATGTTTGACATATCACAGATTATTAACTGAATATTAACTATAACTTTCATAACATACTGCAGTTGATATATTCAGAGACACTGGATTTGTCTCCTTTAACTCATTAAACTAATTTGCTCCCAGAGTATTTGGAACATGTGCATGTCCATATTGGGCAGTGAAACGAATCAGTATGTACAAATGGAGCTTTGTGTGCTACTGTACTTTCTATCACTATTAGGGATATAAATGATTAACCATTTAATCGTTAACCAAATAAAAAGTTCAGTCAATGATATAAGTTTAACAATATATCGATTTAGTTTTATTTCATATCCGATAAGCAACAGTTCCTATTTGAATAGGTGGGTACTGTGTTAGATTCATGTAAATTAGAACTAGAAATGTAATTTAAATGCAAAAATCTGAATTTGAATATTATTATTTTGAATCATTTTCAAAGCGACATCTAACCTAGAATGAGTTAACAACTTGACCCAAAGAGGGCAGCAATTGATATTGATACTGTATTTGTTATCAGACAGCAAAAGAAAAATAACAATTATGCCATATTTAAAAAGAAGTAAGGTCTGGTAACATTTTCTTAAACTGAAGGATAGTCACATACAACATACGCAAGTCTGACTTTGCTTTCCACAGGGGCTTCAACCACCAGAAAAGAAATATTTTTGATACATTTAAGCTTTTTGCAGTTTTTGTTAATTAAAAATATGCAGCAGGCTACCCCAAAAAACTACTGATCATTCAGCAGCTCATCCCGTCAGTGTTACATATATTAGCTAGCTAACTATGTACAAGCTGCTAATTAGCTTAAAATACAACTTAATTTGTAAACACAGTCTTCATGTGAAAAAGATGCCATCTGCTCATCCTGGAAACGTATTTACATATAGCTGGTCTACTGTTAAATAATTAAATGATGCTCCAATCTGAAGAACTATAACAATGATCTGTGTATTTATTGTTATATCATTTATTTTTAGTTTGCTTAATTTTTAATTGCTTATTACATCTGCGGTGGTAATTTAGCTCAGTACCTTGGTTTGTCAGAACATTGGCAAACATTTTCCTGTTACAGCTCTTCATATTTACAGGCCACATTTAAGCAGATTAATGATGTATTAGTCAATTAATTCACAAGAGTAAGTGAATATCAAAATATTTATTTTTTGCAAGTCTACTGTAGTGTGAAATATATTTCTATTCATATGTTTGCATGGTAGTTTGTGACAAAAGCAGATCACTGAATTTTCAGCATTGTTCGAATCACATTAGTAAAGACAACCATGTTATTAAAGTAGAAGAGTAGAAAGGCTTTATTTGATAGAATCTGGACAATTGAGCCCAAGCAAGACAAATCAAGTGAAATTAGATATCGTGGCTACCTGTAACCCTGGTAATAAATGTATTAACTGTAAAAATGAATGACTAATTAAAATGATAGGTGATTAAAATAATGCACAAATAATATATATATATATATATATATATATATAACTTTTATTTTTAAAATGCTTATTTTTGAGCTATTCTCTATTGCATAGCCCAGATTCACAGATTGATTCTTCTCATTCTCCTCCTCAAGACCCCTCTCAAATGTCCCTCGTCGCATCTGTGCACACAGACATGATTTTGTTTACACAGGCATACTAGTCTCCAGATGATTTGATTAATTCAGCTGTCAGGATCTATAAACTGTTGAAAAAACACTGGCCCTTATCAGGAAACACTTTTCTGCTGAGGGTCTTCTAAAGAAAGCTAAACAAGGCTAGGCTCCTCAGGGACAAATGAGAGGACGGAAGGTTTCAAGAATCCAGTCAAGACACTTAGTGGTAACTTAGAAAGTAAGTAGTGGTTGTGACGGCTGAATTATTCTTATTGTCTTGCACTCTTTTTTTCTGTAATCTTCATTTCCTTACTTTTTCTACGCAAGTGAAACACTTGGCTTTTAGCAGCTTTTTTTTTTTTTTTTAGCTGAGAGTAATTCTGCATCTCAAAGAAATAGTTCTGCAGCATCTGAGTAAGCAAAGGCAGCACCTGCTCAGTCACAAGTTATGCACGGCTACACTACTGCAATCAATATTGTGTACAAAAGGTACTGTTGCTTAGTGCAATTATTATAATTAGCATAATTGACTTCACATGTTATTCTGTAGTACTGGCTTCAGCTGACTGATTGAATGTATTGCCGGAAGGCTTTTATGTATGCTTGCATCCAAGTACGGCTAAGTTGCCTACACACTTAAAAATGATGGTTCTTCAGGGGTTCTTTAGTAAAGACAATGGTTCTATATAGAACCAGGAACACTCAAAGAATCTTTATGAAAAGGGTTCTATATACCACAAAAAAGCGTTCGTCTATTGTTACGCTGTCAAGCATGTTACAGTAGAAGAACCCCTTTTTGGTGCTTGATAGGTCCCTTTTCAAAAAGGTTCTATATAGAACCATTTAAAGCACATTCTCCATCAATCTGAAGAACCCTTGCATGATAACAAGAACCTTTTAATCAGGCAAAGCGTTCTTTGAGTGTTCATGGTTCTATATAGAACCATTTTCTTTACTAAAAAAACCTAGAAGATCCATCACTTTTAAGTGTGTAGTTTGTGGTAGTTTCTCTCAAGTCACAGCACACAATGGTATGTGCTGCATGATGCTGCAGCTATGAGAAGCGTCATAATCTTGGAAGAAGAATATATGTTTGGGGCCAACATGAGGAAGCTGGTTTAAATGTGGAAGGGAACATAGACTTACTCTACATGGCTAAAAAAATATGGACACTAATTGGTGGGCTTGGCTGTTTCAGCCACAGGCATTGCTAACAGGTGCATACCATCAAGCAAAGAGCCATTCAATCTAGGTAAACAAACACTGTGGCAGCAGAGGGGAGAGGGGCAACCGCATATTAATGACCACAGTTCTGAAAAGAGATGTTCGATAAGCACATGTGGGTGGTTTCCACATACTTTTGGCCATGCCAAAGTGGAGCTTAAAATAAGGCTAATGGTGCCTTTGTCAACACTGTCACCCCAACAACAAGCCTGTCAACAAAAATCGCATAGCTTCTTTGCAAGAAGAAATGTTTTTGGTGGACTTCTCAGCCATGCTAGCTTACATACATACATACACACAGGGATGGGAGAGTAGCTAAGTAGCGCACTAATTTTTGTAGTTAGCTACAATTTTCTGTAGCTAATAGCTGTAGCTGCTACAATTTTCTGTAGCTAATATCTGTAGCTGCTACAGTTTTATGAAATGTAGCTAATAGCTGTAGCGCCTACAAATTTACGTGCAGCTATAGCGATAATTTTCGCTACAACTTCGCTACAAGCTTCAGGCCATCCGCGCAAAATCTGAACCACAGAGCGCGGTTGTTAACTGGGCTTGTGGCGATCGTCGCGGACAGTGCCAGCAAATGGTCATGCGCTGCCCCCACGCGCTGATCACCCTTTACTAGTAGGCTTAGCTCAGGGGTCGCAACCAAAGCATTTTATATATCCGTTTTACCATCTTGGCTGTAATAAGTCTCAGTGTGTGCTAATGTGCTAGTATAGGCTAAAAAACATAATATAAACGCAGACTTACTTTGCTCTGCTTTAAGCTTTAGGTCAGCTGTAGCCGCTTCTCTTGCACATCAGTCAGGAAACTTTAAAATGTAAAATGTCTCTGAACTTTGGACTGAGGCTGAAGTCAGATTCTCATTTACCAGCTTCTTGTTCGAATTGTCCCGTTCCACCTTAAATGGTGCAGCAGTAATGTACATTCTGGCGCCTCATGCACCATTTAAGGTGGAACGGGGGAATTTGAATGAGAAGCTGACTTCATGACTTAGCGTTTGACAGTTTGTTATTGCAGATTAAACGTATCCGGAAACCAGCTGGAGTGATTATAAATGCAAGTAAGTCCATACATCTCCAAAGTACTGATGTTCGTCTTAAATCTAGGGACAGAATATTATGCCTCATTTTTTATATGAAATTTGATTTGTTCTCTGTGAGCACTGTCACTGAATTATGGCCAATCAAAATCTGCCAAGCTCCACGTTATTTTCTCAATACTCCAATCACCACTTATTAATTGTTGCTGTCCACAATTACTTCAGTAATCAGCGCCTGTGACGTTAGTAACTAGCGTTAGGACTCCAAGCTCCTCAGAAGTTTCTTAGGGCTTTATGAGACCCAAAAAGCGATGAAACCACACAGCGAGCAGGGAGAGATTCTCAGCTGACCTCAGTACAGCTGTGGCTAGGCCATAAACTGAACTGCCCGATCTGTTTGTCTCTGTACGAGACGCTACAGCCCTGAACACCAGAGTAACTTTGACTTTTTGAGATGTTCAGGTATGCAGCACACATGCTATAAGCTAACACAACATCGCTATGGCAAAAATGTAGCTAGCGGAGAGTTTATGAGCACAATTAACACATTAAGATTGTAAAATGCCCTATATTTCTTTTTTTTTTGCTTGGACTGCTCGTAATGTTGCTAGCCAAATCAGCATGCTTTAGTCTAGCTCCAGTAGCTCCTCAGTTTAGGCTACAGGCTCTATAGTGGACTATATTAGAGATTAGATGTGAAATTAAAGTTATATTGTGTTACCTACTCATAACGTACTACAAGCAACATGAGAAAGTTCACTGTTAACCAGTATATTGAAGGTATAGTATCATGTAGCAAACATTAAGAAATCAGCAGGTACATTAGACTATATTTTGTCTCACTGACTATATGAGTAGCCGCCTTTCCCTTTAGCTGGGCTTTGGTACAGACAGCCTTTTTATAACATATGTTTAATGTGTGCTT
>JAILXH010168161.1:7379-19637 GCA_023558415.1 Piaractus mesopotamicus
TATCTTATTTACCTTTAGTTTTATATATATTGTCTATAAAGTAACAAGTAACAAACTGTAAACCATGTTCAGTAATTAACAAGGTTAATTACTTGCTGGTTAGTTCTCTTCTTGTTACTCCTTTCTTGAGTGTCCTGCTCTCCCTTTGCTGCTGTAGCTCTGTGAATTTCCCCCATTGTGAGACTAATAAAGGAATATCTTATCTTATCTTATATATTTGTTTTTGTTAAGCAGGAAAGTTACTGTGGTGAGCTCCGCTGGTTGCAGAAAGACAATAATAAGCTGACAAGCGATACATTTTCCAAACGCACTTTGTCCCACTATGGCACAATAAGAGGTTGTGACAGCATTACAGTCATCTTTCTGCATATTTCAGTGTGCCAGTAAGTAGCAACTGTGGTGAAAAACAAAACCATAACAAGATTATGCACACATTAACTAGAATACAGCTTAACATAAACCCAACAACTTTATTATGAAGCATCTGGAGCTTTAAATTCAGAGTGCATTGACAGGAACGCAAACTTGACGTAAACAAAAATAAAAAAACCCTGAAAGCTAGACTGAAGTAATGACAGATCGGGGAACGGTTGCAAACCAGTGATTGGAGGAGAAAATAAAGGTTTTGTTTAGGAAAGCTGCAGGATTATGATCAAAGTTAGTTCATTTCTCCCCACTGTGAGACAAAACAGCTGTTTAAGTTTTGTTATAACTGCTTGTGGGGCGCTCTAGTGGATTGGGTCCCAGGACACACACCAACAGAACCCTCGGGATGATCCAGGCCTGCACAGCGTTACACATACACCGTCTTGACACAAAAATTATTTTTTTTATTTCTAAATAAAAAATCTGAATATAAACTTTAAAAAAATATCCAACATCTCATTTACAAAAATGCTTCCATCTATTGAAGGTCATGCTGGGTCGTGAAATTCTTTTATGATGTGGCTCCAAGGGACTCTTGTCTTTATTTTTGAAGGGTGTGGTCAGAAGAGTGAGTTCCACCCTAATTTGCTTGCAGTTTCAGAATCACTGTGAGCCATGGGTGGACTCACAGTGCATACTCTTTTCCACTGGTCACAGATGGGTGACCACCTGATATTAAAAGAAAGGGGAACGTTAGCGCTCAGGACAAAATAAACAACTAGGAAGGCTTCTCGGTAGGCCTGAGTGTTTATGCGGCTCATAGCCTGTTTATTTGCCTGCATGGCCTCAGCCAGCCCTTTGAAGTCTCTTTGAATTGACTGTCTGTCGAGCTCAAGTTCACGTTAGCGTATTAAAGCATATTAAAACGGTGATTCTGAAATATTTGACAGAAGCACATTGATAGGAGTGTGAATGTGAGTAAAGTGAGAACATGTAGTTTCAAACTGAGTTTATTTTGTATGTGTGAGGCAGAGATGGGGACTCATTATTGTTCTCAGCTCATATTGCAAACCTCTCCTGTACAACACTTGCTCCTGTACAACATCCGCTTTCTCACTCGAGAGGCCACCCAGGTGTTCGTTCAGTCTCTTGTCATCTCAAGGCTTGACTACTGCAGCTCGCTCTTGGCTCGTCTTCTTATGCAGCCATCAGGCCTCTGTAACTCATCCAGAATGCAGCAGCACTGCTCGTCTTCAATCTTCCTGAGTTCAGCCACGTCACCCCACTGCTGCGCTCCCTTCACTGGCTTCCTGTAGCTGCATCAGATTTAAAACCCTGACGCCTACAAAGCCAAAATTGCCCAGCCCCTCCCTCCCTGATGGCAATGGTCAAAACTCGAACTGGACCACGAGCCCTTCGAGCTTTGAGTACAGCTCGCCTCGACCCGCCATCCTTCAACATGTGTGGAAGAGGAGCATCAAGACTTTTCTCTGTCCTGGAGTCCAGGTGGTGGAATGAACACCCACTGGCTGTCTGTACAGCAGAGTCCCTCTCAGTCTTCAAACGCAGACTGAAGACCGTCTCTTTATACAGCACTTAAGTGAGCACTGAGTTAAGTATTGATTGTAATGTATTGCACTGCGCTGTGTTTAATTCTGTTCCTTTTTCTCTCTGTATCAACATGGACTTTTGTTTCTAGCAGTATCTGAGCTCAGGACAAGTTTCTCTTTCACCTATTTGTAACAAGCAAACATACTTTCTGTAGGTAGACAAAGCATTTTTTTAAGTCGCTCTGCATACGAGCGTCTGCTAAATGTTGTAAATGTAAATGTAAATCAGAGGCAACATTAATGAGGAAAATGAATAAAACTTTTCATTTTAAACCTCCCTCTGCTCAGAGTGGTGTCAAATAATGAGCCCCCAAAGCACTACCTGCAGTAAATGTGCAAATTACCAAAGACACACAAACCCAGAGACTCATAACTTGACTCGTCTCGAATCTCAATGACTCATGATCCAACTCAGACTCGAACCCCAGTGACTCGCAACTTAGAATTAAATCCTAGTGATTCATAACTTGACTCAGACTTGAATCCCAATGAGTAAAACTCGACTTGGACTCAAAACCCCAGTAGTTCACAACTCAATTCAGACTCAAACCCCAATGACTCGCAACTCAACTCGGACTCAGACCCCAGTGACTTGAAACTCAGCTCAGACTTGAACCCTGGTGATTCACAACTCAACTTAGACTCAAACCCCAGACTCAAATTGAATTCTAGAGATTGACAACTCTATTTGGACTCAAAACGCAGTGACTCACAGCTCAACTTGAACCTCGTTGACTGGCAACTCGACTTGGACTTAAATTCCAGTGACTCCCAATCAACTCAGACCCAAACCCCAGATTCAAATTAAATCCTAGAGACTGACAACTCACAACTTGACTTGGATTCAAACCTCAGTGACTTGAAACACAACTCGGATTCTAACCCCAGTGACTCAAAACTCGACTCTGACTTGAACACAAATGACTCACAACTCAACTCGTACTTGAATCCCAGTGACTCTGAACTTGACCTAATTCCTTGTGACTCGAGGCTCTACTCGAACTGGCATGAAGTGACTGGTGAACATCTCATCTCTCATCATCTTGCTTATCCTCCTGGGTCGCAGGGGGTGCTGTAGCCTTTCCCAGCACTCACTGGGCAAATGCAGGTAACACCCTGGACAGGTCGCCTGTCCATCACAGGCCAGACACACAGATGTACACACTCACACCTGGGGGCAAATTAGTATCTTCAACTGGCCTGACTGAATGTCTTTGGACTGTGGGAGGAAACCAGAGCACCCCTTTAACTGCTGTTTGTTTGTTTGTGTGTTTGTTTCCAACCTGCCTACCTTTATTTACCTGAAACCACACAGTCTAGCTAGTCAAACTGGTAACTCAACATTATGTGGTGACTGTAAACATGGGGTGTCCAAGGTTTTCATCCTGGGGTTACCAAAGTTCAGATTTTTTTTTGTGGGCCAAGAGCCAGGAAGACAAAACAAAATACAAAGATAGAAAAAGAAGACATTTCAAATAGATTTATATACATAAACATATAGCATTCACAACATTACACTACATTTCATTACAAATATACATCAAAAATAAAATTTTAAAAGAGTTTTATAAGCGATATATATTTGTTTTCTCATTGGGTGAGAAGTTGGGGTTATGGGAACTTCCTGGCAGACCAAATCAAATGTCCACACCTTGGCCCTCAGGGCTCACAATGGACAGCCCTGCTCTAGGCAAACATTGCAGCCCTGTGATTTAGGTATTTTGTCTGTGTGCTAAAGTTTCCCATTAGGCTTAACAGGATACTAGTCAGCATTCCGCAAAACGTAGCCAAAGAACACATTCGTAGGTGGAGCAGGGCTGGGTCACTTACAGCGAAGTCACTTCAAAGATGTGGCCTTTTTCGTTTGGTGCTTGGATGTATCTCTTACATAGTGCCTTTATGTACCACCACAATGCTTTTAAAACATCAACACTTCCCAGTGTTTGTGAGGTCGGTGGAAGTGGAAGGCGCAGGACTGCACACACACACACACACACATCATCTAAACCGCTTATCCTACTGGGTGGCGTTGGGGTGCTGGAGCCTATCCCAGCTGTCAATGGGCGGAAGGCAGGACTGCAGGCCTAAAAAATATGTTTGTTTGTCCAACAGCCTCAACTAACCCTCTGAATTCTCAGACTGTGTGCTGACGTCTCGCACTGCTGCCAGGACCTTCGTGTTCACAACAGCGTCCCAGCAGCAGTCTGTTGATATTGGCACACCATTCAGCCTGTTCACCACCTTTGATATTAGTATTTGGTATGAAAACATGGTAGATCAATAGTATGAAATTCAGTCCAGTGTGTGAACTGCATAAAGCAATGGCACGTTGTCAATACTGATGTCTCACACTGCTGCCAGGACTTTTTACAATAACGTTCCACAGCAGTCAGTAGAGATTCACCACATATTCTCACGTATTCACCACACATCAGTACCAAAGTCAGTATCATGAAAGTTAGATCAGTGTTTAAACATCATCACATTACATTATGCTTTCGAATTTTTTTTGTCCATTGTCCTCAGCTGGTCACATACTTTCTGTGACACTGTGGGTGTGTTTCCCTGTCGATGCGTAACTGGAAACTTGCGAAAGCTTCCATTTGATCATGAATAGGTTTAGAATGCACGCTTTAGTGCTGACACAGTAACTGATACCCACGATAGAATTAAATTCTATGCCCCTGTTGATGCATACATTGTCTTTATGTTACAATAGGTGAGGATCATCTTTAAGTGTCTGAAAAGCAGCGGAAATTAATTAATGGTGCTTTCCCAAAAACCGCTGTGCTTCCCCGTCATCGAGGAAGTCGCGCAAACCATGGCAGTAATTTACTTTGAGGTTGGTGTTGAGCTCTACTGCACGCCATTATGGAATATGGGATAGGACAGTTAATAAGAAATGTTATTTTAATAAAAAAAACATTTTAAGTGTTTTCATTCTGATTATTCAGGTTTTGGTGTTTTACTGACTTCTGTATTTTTACACTGCTTTTTTAACGGTGGAACAGTGAGATGTTGATAGAAATGTTATTGTTTAATGATATTACCTGATACAAGTTCATGTTTGTGCAAATTGTAAGCAAATTTAAAATGCCTGTTTAAATGTTCGTTTGCATTTTACAAACATATTTAAAATATATTCTGAGCAACATGCATATGCAATGCAAAGTGTATGAATAAACATGTTCATTGTTTTTGTTTTTTTTGTAGTTTTTTTATAGTTTTTTTAGTTTTGTAGTTTTACTTTAATAGATCTGGTCAGATTAAGAGATTAAAATCATTTTTTCACATGTAAACTTACAGTAAATTACTTCATTACTGTGGATAAGTAAGTATTGAATTGCTTTCACTGTTCTTATGTAAAAATACAGGAGAATACTGTATTTCAAGTGCATTTTTTAGAATACAGCTACACAGTATATATTTGCTATTTTACTGTTTTTTACTGTCAATATGGTACTGTAAATTACTGTAATTTTACAGTGAATGTCGTTTACAGTGTACAGGGGGCAACCAAAATAACAATCTCTGAACATTATGAACTTTATGATCAGCAGGGTTGGAATGTAATGGAATCCAAGACTTCAACGTACATATTCAGAATAGAGATCTTAATACAGTTTAATACAGTTCGGAGTACATTGATTTTAGGAGAATGCTTTAAGAACACTAATTAAAACTAATTTAAAAAAAACATACAATCTTTAAAAGAAGCCCCATCAATGCTTATTTATTAACCGTTTTAAAATTAGTGCATGCTTGTTAGATGGACTCTAAAGCTGAACAAACAGCTTCTTTACACACGCTGAAGCTTCTGCTAAAGCCTGAGTGGACTGATAAATCAATGTGATGAGCCAGTTATTCATCTAAGTGCTACTGAGGTCTTTTGGGGGATAAAGGTACTGATAATTTAGTAGTATGATGTCATTAACTGAACATCACTTTGCTGCACTTTTACAGTCACATTTGCTAACCTTTGTTTTTTTGGGATTTGGCATAAAAAGGTTAAAATGAGAAACAAAGCCTAACTGTGATCCAGGGTTTATCACATCATAATAATAACTATATTTCACACATTTACATTTAGAGACTTGTGACAAATCACAAAACACAAAAGACATGAGTACAGGTGTCAGTCCTGCTGTAGCAATTATGGGAGCAGCTGTAAACTGAAGCAGTCAATGAGAATATTTTGAAAGTTTTGCAATTTCATTCCAGTAATAAGCAAATTTTCCAAGAAACATATTATCATATACTATCATAATTTACTCATAGTAGCCTTTTTGCACCCACCAATCTAAAGCTACTGAAGAAAGGCACCAATTAAATTGCTAATATTTAACAGTACAGATATCTGGGTGGTAGTTGGTGGTGACTGAAAATTAAAAAAGGGTGCCACAAAGTGTTCTTTAAGTGATGCCACAGAAGAACCATGTGTGAAGAACCTTTTAAAGGCTTAAAGACCTTTCACTTAATGTAAAGTTATTGTACCAGTTTAAGGGTCTTTCCTAGACAGTTCACATTTTGTGGAGAACGTTTTTCGCACTCACACATGTCAGTTACAAAAATGGTTCTCCAAAGAACCATTCACTGAAAGGTTTTAGGGAACTGGAAGTGGTTCTTCTAGGCATATTTTAAGAGTTTAGAGGTCTCTTTAAATGTGGTCCCTATTAGTTAATTTATCTTCTGTGTTCATAGTGCTTATAGAACATTAACACACTAAAACATGTAGTTTTTAAGTCTTTATTAAAATGTTGTCATGACAGGAAAAAACAGTGAAACAGAAAAAAAGAAAAAGAAATCGATACTAAATAGATTCACAGTGCAAAATAATACATATGCCTGCATAGAATTATAATGCGTATTTTATAAATAACCTCTGTCCTTCATTGAGCTATATTTTATAAAATAAATATATGCATATAAGGGTAACAGAAAAAGTGCAATGTAAGCAATGTCACAGCAGATTTACATTTTACAAAAAGCTTAAATGTGTCTAAAGTAAGACCAAACCCAAAAACAAAATGGAAATAAAACAAACATTTTTTTAAAAAATACTCCACAATAAATTGGCACACATACAGTATAAACAGTGAGTTTTGTCCAGTTAAACATTATTAAAACACTGCTGTTAAGTACCATGAGAACACTTGTGGTGATGAGGTCTGATGCCTCATTTATCCTTCCTTTCCCACTGAATTCAGCAATGTTTCATCATCTTCAAGAAAATTAATTTTTCTTCTGGATTTTGATCTTACAGCATGCTGTTCTTCACCTTCTCAAAAATCTGCCGCACCTTTGCTGCAGGAACGCATCCCTCTCGCAGAATGGTGATGGTACCTGAGAACAAAACGGTACCAGTAAGTATCTGTGAAAAGTTCTAACAGATCTTGTTGTTGGGGTCTTCAGTTTCAGATTACCTTCATTGATCTTCAGGCAGTTGACCACTGTTGATGCCACCACTTCATTGGACTCTCCATCACACAGCACTCCTTGAATCTTGTGTCCGAGGCGACTGGGAGAAAAAATGTGCCTTTGTTATTCCTTGACAGCTTATCACTTTGATGGCTACTGAACTATGGACATGTCCATACTAAGGCTTAATTGAATTTTTTATATAAAAAGACAGGAAATAATGAGGGGCATTTCCATGTCACTGTATTATATAAGTGAACTCTGTTTGTTAAACAGTAATTGACCCAAATAATAATTAAGTTGGCCAGCAAACCACCTTTAAAAGGTGAAGACCAAATGTTTCCACAAGCCTTATTAACTGAATGGATCAGTGAGCGAGGGGTTTCAGGTTTGGCTAAGAGAGGGGTATTGTGTTTTGTTCTCATGGCTACTTGGACTGTTCGTTACTCAAGAATATTTGGTAACACTTTATTGGAATATTACCTGCATAGGGACTTCACAACATATACATAAGCATTGAAAAGCTTTTATTAATAAATGTTTGAGTGTTTATGAGCAGCTATACCATCAATAATGATATGACACTGCATTAACATAAAGGCCTTAAACTAAAGTGATGGACCGTTGATCCATTACTAACACTAATAACAAGCATCATAGTAATGGAACTGACATAGTCAAGAACAACCATATGAGAATTGTGTGATGTTTCAAGGGCATCAGAACTTTCCACAGAACTGATATATGATGTTCTCAACTAGGCATTTGTCTTGTAAATTCCATTGCTTGGGAATGATGCTTCATAAGAATGTTATAAATGGAACCAATGACTTTCACCTTAGTTTATGGCCCCTTATGTCAATGCAATATCATTTACTTCACAAACATTTCGTGCTATATAGGATATACTGACTATAGATGTTCGAAAGTACTCAAGCATGTCTTTTGAAATGTGTTTCTTTTAAAGCTCATGCATTTATCACGACATCCATATGAAGGCAGCCTTCAAATCAAGTCAAGCATTTGCATAGATCACACTGTAATAAGAGAGTCACCAAAGTGCAACTTACTCAATGACCATATCATGGTGTGTGCTGTCAGGTTCACCACTAGGGTTTGCAGATGTGATAGCCAAGGGCCCAGTGATGTCACACAGATGTGCAGTCACTGTGTGGTCAGGGACACGGATCATTATGCTTTCCTTTGTCCCCACACGGTCATATGCAGGTCCCACACCTAAAGGGAAAAAAAATTTGAAGATTACTCAAGACAAGAACATTACTCTGGGACGTATGGTGGTGGTTTTCAATGGCACTCCATTTACCAAGTTTGAAGAGCCAGTCACCCTTTGGCACAATACAGCTGATGCCTCCTGGGTAGACATTTCTCATGAACTCCCACAGCAGGAGGCTGAATGGAGGTTTGGCTGCCACAAGCTGCTCCACGCTGGAGATACAGATACAGATGGGCTTCTCTGCAGGACGGTCCTATGTAGCAGGAACACAGGTCAGCCAACCTAAAATTCATAATTCTCAACTTTCTAATAAGTATAGTAATGCATTACATGCACAGCATCCCTTGGAGCTCACCTTGATGTTGTAGATCTTCTCTATTGCACTTGGATTCTTACAAGAGGCAGCCAGGGCATAGACAGTATCCGTGGGAATACCACACACACCACTATTTTCAAGCAATTTGGCAATCTGTAAGAGCCCACTGGTCCCCCGAGAGCTAGCAACCGGACATGGGGTTGTAGGACCAGCTTCCTTCTTTTTATTGTTCTTAGAAAAAGGAATTTCAGAATAATCAAAACCTTCCAATGATAACTGAGATGTTTCATGACACACACAGTAAAGCAAGTTACCTTTATCAGTGCAGGGCCAAGTGGTAGCAGTTTCTTGGAGAAGATGCAGTTAAGAAGTGACGCCAGAGTCCCATATAAGCAAGTGATGGTGAACAATGAAAGCATAGCAACTGAAAAAGAATTATGAGAAGAACGTATGCTGATGTAGTTATTGTCAACTGAAAATCAATGGATTATAAAGTTGCATTTTACTGTTGTGCATCAGGCAAAACTTACCTTCCAGTTGGTAGGGCAGTCTGTCAAGAGTGGAGAGAAGAAAGCAAACCACTATGACCTCCATGATAGTGGTTAAAGTCAGCAGAACCAGATTGCCATAGGCAGCTGCCAATTATAAAGAAATAATAGGCTTCAGTTTACATTCAAAGGGTAAAAACTAATTGTTCAAAAATTATACTTTAAATTAATAGTGAAACTTACCGATTAGCATTAAGAAAGCGTTAATCACCAGAAAAGCGATTGCTCCTGCTGTAAAGCCACCTGCTGATTCTGTGGAAATCTGCAAACGATGTCCTGTAAGTCAATAATCCAGTATTACTGAGCAATCCAGTATCATTCAACACTGAGTATTATTTAACATAGTACATAAGCCTGATGTGATTTCAAATATTGCTCTATTATATTCACATACCTGCAAACCTGAACCAGGTCCAGGTGGCCCAAATGGCCACATAGAAGGATGGGATAACAGAGCCAAACCTCTGGCCACCTTGAACCTGCAGACGGCTGACGTATCCCTGGATGATGGCCCCTGGGATGAGCACCCAGGGTACAGTCAGGTCTAGAAAGCTCTGGTGGGGTTGGTTGCTGTGGATGGCTGAGAGCGCTGCAACTCCATTGGTGAGGTAAAACAGAGCATCAGGAAGTTGGGAACCCCTTCCCTGGAGTTGTTCCTGTGGAGACTTCTTCTTCAGACACCCAAGGCCACTCTGGAGTCGTTCAGTTGAGACAGGTTGGGGTCCGACAGGAATCAGAGACTTCTCGGCAATGGTGTTGATGAGACGTGCAAATGTGCCGTACAGTGAAAGAGCTGTGAAGAAGGAGCAAGCCACTCCAAAAAAGATGTAATACCTATCAAGAGGGATCTGGGAGATTGTGGAGATGGTTAGCAGGAAGAAGAAGGCATTGTGGACGAGCTCCAGGGTGTCCATGTTCAGGCTCGCGACACAGAGCACCAGAGCTGCTGCCAAGAAGAACCAGTCACCCACCATGGCCTGTCGTCCTGTAGTTGCTTCACTCCTTCCGATTACCACAGACACTACATACTCTTCCCAGGTCTTCACAAGCCAGAAGGTGCAGTGCAGGCCAAACTTGGTGGCATGGTAGCAATCTTGCCTCAGGTATGCATAGTAACTGGACAGGAGCTGGGCAGCTGAATTGATGGATATCCACATGGCACTTACTGTGATCGATGGGAAGTAACCAAAGGCATAGAAGGCGAAGATGAATGGTGATACTGTGTCACAGAAGAACCCCAAGGCCATGGGTTCAGCATATTTGGTGTTCTTTTTCTTCTCCTGGCCTAGACTCTGGGAGCTGCTGGCATTGGTTGTCCCAAGGAGGAGCATATTGAAGAGAGGGTTACCGAAGCCCTTGAGGACATAGCGTTGGGCCACTCCCTTGATGAGCAGTGCGGCAGAGCCATAGATGGCAAAGAGCAGGATTAGGAGCTCTAGCACTCCTGAGACCACCAGAGCCCACCCGGTTACCAGTCCCACAGCTTCAAAGACTAATGTGAGGGTGATGGCCCCAAACACAAAGGGCATAATGTAGTTCACCGTGGCCGAGCAGAACGCCAACAACAAGGAGAGCAAGGTGTAGGGCACCAGCCCAGCTATGGCAGATTCACTGAGGTACTTAGGGGTGGAGGTTTCATTGATGGAAGTTGAGTTGGAGAGAAGGTTCTCGAGTGTAATATTTATCATGGTTGAGGAATTCATGGGAATGCTTGGATTGTGCTGGTTTGCTCCCAGGAATATTCTCGTTGCGCCATAACTGCCCCATAGAGCTGCATAGCCAACGAAAGCTGTGCCACTGAGATGGTCATATTTACGGAAGGACAACAAGCCAGCAATCATCTGGCAGACTCCACCAATCAGAATGAGATGAACGCCTATAAAGATCCACATAAACAGACGTTGAAACTGTATTAAGAACATATAGATTTATATAGACAGATACATACATACAATACCATAACTGTATTTTATATATGCACAAGGTGATATTGGTGAGGTTATCGATTTTCAGGTAACACTTATAAATGTTATGTAGGTCTAGGTCAATTGTCATGAAGGGCTAGTGAACACTGCCCTACAGTTACTAAAGCATTACCCATTTTAATTTAAGAAAACCTGCAAAGATGTTAATTTTTTAAAAACATTATCATGTATCACAGACTTAAATGTGATTTATATACAAATACAATGTAATGAATAAATGAGCTACTGTGCTATTCTCTCTTATTGTTCTGCCACAGTTTGGAAGTGGATGCACTACTATCAAAACACTAAATTACCTGCAAGTATGTTCTCTACTCCAACTGCCGGAATCCCAGTTCTGGCTCCCTGGAAGTTCTGCAGAAGCACTAAGAATGCACTGATGCCATTGGCCAAGAATCCAAGCACTCCCGGCTCACTGTAGAAACTTGCAGGAAAGCCGCTCGCCGATGCCATCAGGTCTGCTGACTTTAGCTGATAAGGCTGCGTGAGGTTACGGTTACACAAGAAAACGAGGGGAAAAAAATACTTTAAACTCTGTGAAGTGATTGTTTAATACATTTAGTTACTTTGACTGAACAGAATATGAACACCTGAACTTATCAAATTGATTTATCAACTTGAGATTATTTCCTTTAATTGATTAAGTTAAACAATTACCTTAATTAGATGATAACAAGCAAAATAAACATGTTGAGCAAATGACCATAAGCTTGATAAGGGTGTTTGGATTGGATCGTATATTCACACATTCTTATATTCAGCTTTTGCTAAGAGGTCAGAA
>JAILXH010168201.1:159-14811 GCA_023558415.1 Piaractus mesopotamicus
AATGGACTACAGTCTGTAATTGTAGAACTACAAAGTGCACCTATATAGTAAGTGGAGCTGATAAAATGGACAATGAGCGCAGTCAATCAGCCAAGACCTTATTTAAACATTGTAGCTAGAATTGGAACTAAATTGTCATCCTGATAATGCCATAGAAACAAGGAGGTGCTCATGATGATATACCTGATCGGTGTATATTGCTGACACATCTAATCTCAGTTATTCCAGCAGAAACAAGGAGGTGGACATAATGTTATGCCTGATCAGTGTAAATATGAATTGTGAACTGTTTGAACATGAATGATGTCATTCACCAGTGCAGAAAATAGGTACCATTCCTTACGGCTGCAGTAACAGTGTAACGTTTGAAATTACACTATCTGGCTGTCTATTTTTTAAAAATCTTTTCTAGCTATTGATAAAGATGAAGCAACTGCAAACCCAGCAATGCCAAATATGTTTGGTATTACAAATACCCAACCGAATATACAACATATTTTTGAAATGAAGGCAAGGCACTACAGGTGAATAAGGTCATCTAATCTTTAAAGAACAGATATCATAATCAATCTTTGCCAGTTGATTACTGATATCTTTCAATATTTTTTCTATTTGAAGGTGTTTGCACACATTTGCCTGTTTAAAACTAAAAATCTAGCCTTAGGTAATGTTAGAATTAAAATGTATTTTATTATGAATACAATTACTGAAACCTTGTTGTTTTATTGTTTAATCATTTAATCAACGCTAAAATAAAACAGTTTCATGTCTTTTTGCAGGACTAAACCAAGCATAAATCTAGTTATTAGAAATATGTTAGGATATTCTGTTGTAATATTTTTCAGAATATGGATATTAATGAATCTGTAAAATTTCAGAAATGCAAGAGACACTGTAGACACTGAGGTACTTTGTGGTACTAAATGTAGAAAAATGAATTTAAGAATGGGCCTAAGAACTGCATTACCCAGTAAGATCTCAGAAAACATGCACCATTTATGTGACTGTTGTCATTGACAAAGGAAACAGACATAATTGGATTCTATAGGCTTTTCAGTGATATATGACATGATGTGGTTGTGCAGACTGTGGCTGAGCTAAGCCTTCAGTAAAGTTGCTACATAGATTACACATAAATTCACAAAACACACTGCTGTAAACTTATATGTTGATGATTACAGTTAAAGAGAAGACATTATAGATGTGATTTATCCAAAAATATGAAAATGATTGACAGGATCACAATCATAATTGCTGCCTGTAGTGTCTTCCCTTAACCTCTTTCTGCAGGCCAACTAGTGGTGGCCAGTTAGTCATTAAAGGTGCAGTGTTTGAGATTTAGTGGCATCTAGTGGTGAATTTACAGATTGCAACCAACTGAATACCTCTCCCTCACTCCCCCCTTGCGTCCAAGCGTGCAGTGGATCCTACAGTGCCTGTCCCGATTTTATTTTGCGTCTTCATGTTATCGTTTCTTTGACAACAAGGATAGTCAGCAACGGCAGCAACCACCGATTCTTCTTCCTTGTATATCTTCCGAGCTTTTTTTTGCTATAGCTGCAAATTCAAGCTGCTGCTTCAATGTAGGCAGGGCTCATTCTAAGCTCTAACACAATGATTGGTAGGTCTTTCCCTAACACTAATGAAAGCATTCTGCATATTATATTCCATTTCTGCTAACAGACCAACCTACATCTTACACGTTGCACTCTGTTACCAACTAGGACACTGTTGTCTGTGAAATGCTGTGACTCAGTGTTGAGCTCCTATTGAGCAATGATGAGTGAAAGGGGAGGGGTGAGAACACCCTGCTGTGGAAAAAAAAAAAAAAATCATCTCTCCACAGCGATGGCCAGCCAAAATAAAACAGACAGCACAACTGCAGCTTTCTTTATATCATTCATATCACATTGTGTACAACAACCACAGTAAAAAAAAAAAACTGTATTTAGAGACAATAAGAACACTTTCATGAATGCTGACCTATGAGGATGAAAATTCAGTTTGCTCCCAGTTTTGTAAATCATACATATTTCCATGGAAATATATGAAATATATGACATTTCATAGTTTAAAATTGAGGAACCAGAAATTGCATTTATATCGTGGATGTGGGTGACTCTTTAATTAGGGGCACATTTAACATTTGATTTTGTTTTAGGTGACGTTAAAACATGTTACTTGGAGACAAAATACTTAAGACAGAAAATCCTTAATCACAATTACACCAATATTCAGTTTTGCTATTGCAGTCATAATTAGGATTAAACAGTCAGGTGTTATTACCGTCAGTTTATCATCGTCTATTATGTTTGACACCATCACAAAACAATTGTGTGCTTGTTGTGGTTTCCCAGGCACGCTCCGCCCCTTTCTCTTTCTACCCACTCGTCTCCTAGTTTAGTGGTTTCCAACCTTTTTTTCCTGTTTATGTACCCCTTTAAATATGGCCTAATTAGCCCGTCTTCCATAAAAACCAGTGTGACACTAAATTTGTTCACCTAGCTGAAATTAGCATCATTCTACAAGATTGTAATTATTTTGTAATTACTGTGATATTGTAATTAGTTATGATTTGTTTCCAAAGCTGGGTGGAGTAGCTAAAAAATGGTATTGTTCCTGTAAATTAAAAGGGTGCTTTCAGGGTGCTAAACTCCTTCAAACACTGATGTGACTATTGGTTTCGGTGTCTTGTTTGAAAGACATGGCTCGAATAAGAGGTCAGGTGTGACCTTCCTCCACAGAATCCCCTCCTCCCCCGTTTCAGCCAGTGGCAGGCTACGTATTACTGACAGAATAGAGTCACGTTAGGTGTCAGCTTATTATGAAATGGAGGGGTGGTACTAACAGAACATCAAGGGCACCAATCAAGATAAAGAATGAAGAATCTCTGAAAGAACCAAACGCAAAGATTGTGCATTGAATTAAATATATTGTATTTCTAGTCAGATATTCAGGAGTGCATCTGTAAGTGCTCTCAAACTTATTTTGGTAAAACAGTCATTGTGACTCTGGGCAATGCCTGGGTGATATCTAAAAGTAATCAACACCATATTTTATTATTATTTTAAAAAAAAAAGAAGAGATTATAGATTATATCAAACTCTCCATATAGTTAATCATTGTTCCCAGCTGTACATCTTTACCTGTCTGAATATATGTAGTGCTTAAATCAAAAGAAATGGGCAAAAATTACTTGTAAAAAAGTGTTCCATTGACTTGCATTAAAAGTAAAGTATGTTTTTTTAAGTCTCCTGTAAAGTTATCATTTTGGAGATATCCGACAGAAGTGACACGTGAAAACTGTGGAATCCACAGCAATGTATTAGAAATGACTGTTTTTCTGAGGTGTGGCTTTAACACAGCCTCAGGCAGGTCTTTATTATGGTGGACCTGGACTTTAAGCCAAACAATTGAAATGCCTATGTGAGGAAGTAGCATTGTGTCTGTGGGGATTTGGTGCAATCCAGTCATAATGCAGCCACAGATTCAGTGACCTGAATTCAGTGCACAAAGTTCAACATTATGGAAGCAAACCTAGTGCAGTCTTTTAACTTATCAGCTACTGTTTAACTGGTAGCCACCAGAACACTTTGAGATCTTAAACTATAGTAGAAGAAAAGGCTGAAAACAACAAGCTTCTGTGATTTCACAAATTACTATTTTTTTTCATTCACCACAACGTTTTGATTGGAATAAACCTTCATCTTTCTAATGTTTAGCACTCTCACCATAAAAGTAGATCTCTAAGTAGAGCACACAGAATAAACCAAATGCAGTTGTAAGCTTCACTGTATGCATTAATTGCATGCAATTGGAGATAAAGTTTGTGCACGTATTAATCATTATTCTCCCAGAAGAATAATATGACCACTAATTCAGAAGATACTGAATGCCTCATACAATGTGTAGTTAGAAATGGTACACTACAATACGATAGTATGCTGCTGAAATTTCATAAATATTTATTTCATATCAATGAACAATATGAACTACAGCAGTGGTCAACAGCACTTGATCAAATAAAAGCTATAGTAGTAGTAGTAATAATAATAATAATAATAATAGATTTGTTTGAGGCCACATCTGAAACACAAACATTTACAAGTATTACTTGGCATTAAAAACAATGGCAATACAATATTTTAAGACACTTGGTGTTTTTTTTTTTTATTAATTTTTTTTGTCTTGTTTTGTTTGTTTCATTTCGATATCACAGAGTTTCAGCAACAGTCTAAACAGTTAATATTGAGTTAGATTACAAAACCACTGCGAAAACAGTTTAGGAGTGAGTAAATAGAGTGAAGGGGAGGCAAAGAGAACAAAGTGCTTTAAAAAAAAAAGAAGTAAAAATTACACATCATCCGTCAGTCTGCAGCTTCACCACGACTCCTGTCGAAGAGCAATAATAAAATAAATAACATTTAAAATTTCATTTGCAAAAATATTCCCATGATTTTCCTTTTTCAGTCAGGCTGCTACTAGTGTAGGATAGTTGTGGGTAAGACATACAAAGAGAGTCAGAGAGGGTAAGTGTGGGATAGAGGACTGGGGAGGGCATGCATTTAGCTTTAGCTTAGCAGAAACAGTAGCCTGGCATGATGCCACTTTATCTGAGGCCACTACCTATGTTTTCCTTCCATTTTCACACTGTATCTGAGGACGAACAAGTTAAACCTGTGTCACAGTTGCACACTTCACTGTCTCTAATCTGCGGTTTGTGTTCATTTCTGGTATTTTGCTCCCTTCTGTGTAAAATGTCTATGATTTGTGAAGGTATTAAATCCTAATTCTAATATTTTAGTATATAAAATCCCTTTTAGTTTCTAATGGGATTCAAGGGAGGCATGCAGGTGTTCCAAAGCCCTTTTTTCAGAGGCAAAAGTATTTTTTTAAGAGTGCACTTATATAGTGTTAGGCTAAGTGTCGAGAGGCAAAGCACATGTGCTAATGGAGCGAAACTCAAAGCTCTTTTCTGTCAGTTTTAGTGAGCTGTGTTAAAAACAGCTAGAAATTGTGGCTTGAAAGTGTAACTGCTTGCCTCATGGGAAATGTAGTCTATGGCCAATCAGATTTACTGCAGTTGCTGCGAGTTGTAGGAAAAAATGGCACTTGTGGGATACTTCTGCCCTGTTTGCCAAAGGATTGCAAGTCAAGGGTTGTAAGCTTGGGTAGAGCATAACATTAAACTCACCTGTATATTTTATCATTAAATGTATCTAGAAAGGATATTTATTTATTTGTATATATGTATATATATAATGTTCACATGTGCAACTACAGCCTGAGATGCACATAAAGTTCTCTACATATAGGATCTTTATTTATTTGAGTCTGTGTGTATGTATATATATATATATATATATGTTTAGTTATTTTTAATAATCACAATATGCAATCAACAGATGCACAAAACACTTAAATCACAACATGTGAGTTAAATATATATTCTGTTGTGTTTTAGGTGCTTCAGTTTTACATTCAAGCTTGGTTCATAATGCCTTGCCTTGACCTTGACATAAGAGTCTTGGGTCAAATCCTTTGACCCGAAAGACCTGAAATTCTGGCCTTTTATTTTCCATGGCTACATTAAGTGTGCCCTACAAAGCTCCATGTGTTCAAAACCTGATCTAGAATGTGTTTCTGCAGCCCGCACCGTGCCAAAGACGACGCTCATCCACTTTGTTTTGACTGTCCGTAATTCTCACTGAACAAGACAAAGACAAACACATACATATGTACGCCCACGCACACACACACCCATACACACGTTTAGCCATCATCACACTGATTAATGTAAACTCACTCAGGTGCAAAGCTTTAGGGTCCGTTTCTACACCACACACTGCAAATGAGTAAGCAGACTAAGGACAGATATAAAAGTCCAAAAAAAATAATAAAAAACCCAACAAATAATGGATCGGTAGTGGGGTTGAGAAAGGGGTACAAGAGGTGCACGGAGGGATTGTCATCACTTCAGGTCCAGGATGTCCTCCTCAAAGGAAGCAGACAGCGTTAAAGTACTGGCCACGGGTGGGCTGTCCTCGCGAAGTTCCAGCTCTGAGCTGGAGGAGCAGTGCCGTTGAATGTCAATGTCACCGTCAACACACTCCAATCCGACTCTGTTTGGAGGATTTGACAGATCCTATTATAATTCTGGCCGCACTCAAGCAACATCCAAAATAGCTCTCTTTTTGACATGTAGTGCTCTATGCAGGACATAGTGGGTTAATGGAACATCCAATTAAAGAAATACTCAAGCATTTTCCAACTTAATCTTTATCTGCTGCTTCTGTGTGGTAGGACTGCCTACTGGCTTTTAATATTAGTGAGTTTTGAGTTGATTTGACTGTAGTCTAACTGCTACTTACTCAGTGCTTGCAATTCCTGTTGGTCTCCTTTTGTCATCCTCCTTTGTTTTCTTGCTCATTTTCCTCTGTTTGACTGAGCTGCTGTCTGCCTTACTGCTGGGTTCCTCAGTTAAACCTGGAACAAGCACAAATAAGCACAGGAGGTCATATACACACAATATAACTTACTTCATCAGACAATGATTATTGCCCGAATATGCTACACAGAAAAAAAGACGAAATTATTGACATAAAATTGATTCCTGATATACATCTAGTGTATATACTACTGCACAAAGTATTTATCAATTGTCGGAAAACTGAATTTATTTGAAGTACAGTGTTATATTTAGTTTTATTATATGTATAAATTACAATGTAACCAAAATGTACAGCAAGTAGGACTGAGTAGCTATTCTGAGTTAGGCCACTGGGAGGCAGTATTGTACCTAAGGCACCTCATGTAAAAAAAAAAAAGAAACGCATTGCATTCAGATGCATTCAAACAACATGCATGAAAACAGATTACTTTTAACTTAATCAGATTCCAATATTTTTAATTCTAAGAACAGATGGTGGTATATGATTAAACAAATTCTGCAACATTCTGGGTGTCAGATAAACACTTAAATATATTACAAAAAACAGATGAAAACATGAGCTTGGAGAGATTTACCACTGGCTAACAATGGTGGTAGCCTCTTGCATACGCACACAGACGCCACTCACCCAGCAGCTCTTTCCGTGTTCGGCTAGCGATCTCTTTGATCTCCATGCGAGACAATGAGAGAGAGGGTGTAGTCGGGATCATGGGGACGGGAGCTATCATACCAGGGCCAGGAGCCGTAAGCACTTTATTGACCAACGGAGACTTGAGAGGCCTCTCTATGCTCCGTCCAACTAGATTACTCAGTGGGATCTTATAGATCTGTTTGGAGGGAGCTTCACCTGAAATAAGGAGAATTGAGAGAAATAGGTAAAAGCAAGTAAAAAAAGTAAAGAAAATCAGGATTAAAGACAACAGCTGGGACATGGCAAGTACAACTCATAGTTGACACTACATGCTGTATGTATACAACAGGAATAGGCATATAATGTTGGCATTGTGTTAATTCTGTGTTACAATTGAGAGGTAAAGAAGCATTCAATGAGGCTAAAGTTAGTCTCGCAAGGCTTCTTCTGTCTGTCTTCAGAGAGTCTGGTGGTACTTAAGGAGGCCAAGAATTGCCTATGTTGGCAGGATAGAGCCATCTGACTGACATACAAAATCACCAACAACACACTTTTGTTTTTGTGTGGCGATTTTCAAAATGGGCCTGCAATAAAACCCTGCGGGAAATGAAGTGGTATGCGCCAGAAAATGAGAGCAATGCTTTAAAGAGAACCGTGAACTTCACATTTTTCAGTCCAGCTACTCTATCTTGTTCCACAAGACTCAAAGTTAACAAGTTAATAATAACATTTAATTTATTAAACATTTTAAAAATATGAATTTAATTAATTAAATAATTAACACCACTAATTATTTTTAACACTGTTAACACAATTTCCTAGTCTGACACCTCGAACCATCTATAGTTCCAGCCTGTGGCCCAGCTGCTTGTGCATTGCTGCTTTCACTGGAGCCCCATCGTCCAAATACAGCTTTTAAATGGCAAGTTCTATGACTGTCTTGACATAAAAAACTTATTAACAGCTACTGCCATGTGGTAAATTTGTTTATCACGGAGTCATAACTAAGCACCACAGTGCTGGCAATACTAGTAATATCAGTAATGTTAGCACCAAAGGATGCCTTCAGCAGACTAAGCCAATGACAATGCTTGTGAGAGAGCTATGGATAAATCAATCAAAAGCAACAGCAAAGTAGAAAGCTCCAGTTCTCCTCGTTTCATGTTCAGGTTCATGTGAACCCAGCGTACAGCAATAATGAACTCATTAAAATAATAAAAGCAATGTTATATTGGAATAATAAAATAGCATTGCTGAATTACTGAAAATATTAAACGCATTCTGATGAAACTTATTTTATCCATTCATATAGATATAACAAAATGCACTGCTTTTAAAAAGGAGAAATCTTTTTTTTAACTGTCAAATCTGAGAGTATATGAAAAATGTGATTCATTTTAATCGTTTGACAGACATAATACAAAAAAACATTTTTTTACAAAAGTACATTAATCATCACAGTCTTAAAAATAAAAAGCTAAATTACATTTTTTTATTAGATTTTGCTTCAGGTGTGGAATTATTCTTTCTTAATAATGAGCATTTTAGCAGAGTAGCACCAAAGCTTTTCACCACTAGAGGTCACTACTAGTCTATTATTTTTCTTGAAGTCAAATGAACTGTGATGTCAAACAGTGGTTTTATTCATTGAAATCATACACTAATATAAACATGTCAACATAGCACAATCTGTAAAAGCTGAACAATAAAAGATGTACCACCTGTAATATGATTATTGTAAAAGATCTGGCCTGAGTAAAAGGGGAAGTGCACAGTTAATCTGTCTGAGCTGAAAAGCCTTCATAACATATTATTGTACAAGGAACCAACACTGACTCATGTATCTTGCACACAGACACATCAGGTGTGTGTGTGTGTGTGTGTGTGTGTGTGTGTGTGTTGTTTCTGTGCACATAACCACCCAGTTACAAATGTAAAAAAATCCGTTCAACCTAAAGAGAAAGAAAATAGTCAAGAACATAGGTCATGGTCTTTACGCATGCACAGGCAGGGAAGACTTCTCCCTGAAGAGCAAAATCAGAAATCTAAAAATGTTATTTAACATAGAAATATCTTGCATCAAAGCCAAAAGCTTGGGTCAATCCTGAACTGAGATTATGGGTATTTCACACTCAGTTCTTCAAACAATCTCCAAGGAGCTGAATAGAAATTAAACCGGAAACTGAATCTGACTTCACTAGTACAAAAAATCCCACACAGTTCCACTCAAGATGGTGACTGTACACTATTGCTTAGCATTACTGGCCCACAAACCGCAGTATAGGCACTAGGATGAACTCAATAATACACTGAGTATTTCTAGCTCATTGTTATCCGTGTTGTCTGTCTTGACACATTCTCTGCCAATTGTTTATGTTACGTTTTGAACAGCCAGGTTAAGAAATGCATTAATGAATTGACCCAAACTTTAGTGAAAGCATGCATTATCTGGAATATATGGAGATATTCCTCATCCATTTCTGCATCACGGGACAGTCTAAAAGAGTGCACTGTATAATACCTGTGTCCACAGTGATCTACTAATAATGTATTTTGACATTTACACAATTTTACACACTTAGCTGTATAATATATAAATACTGAATAGCATAGTATAGTATAGGAGATTCATATAGGAGTTTCTAATCCTATCCCATGATGCAGAAATGGCAGTCACAGGTGACTGGCTGATTGGTTAAACTACCAGGATGTGGGTTTTTGTCACAGCCCCCCAATTTCTCTCTTTAGGCTGTCTGTTTGGACAGAAGCACTCTCAGCTGTATGTGAGCATGTGAAGAGGGGCTTTGACAAAAGTATCCATGGTGACAAAACGATCTGCAGGTCATGCTGTGGCAAATGTGTCCCTCTTCCATTGATCACCTTCATCTTTTCTCTTTTCTTGTTCATCTCTTTCTCTCTCTATCTCCCTTTCTCTCTCCCTCTTGCTCTGTCTCTGAAACTGAACGAAGGGACACATTATGCTCACAGAACATTTTCTCAATGCTCTGTCAGCATGCATCTGTGAATGAAAACAAAACCGGGGTGAGTTTCCGTGGCAACGTGCATGTTAGTGAGGCAGCATGGGAAACGTAGGCAAAAGCAGAAGCCCCTGCAGTACCTTCAGAGTCTTTAGACATGTAGAGGGAAAGCTTGGTGCCGTAGGGGATCCGAATACAATCTGGACCAGGGACGGAAAAGAGCATTACACCAACCCAACCCACATACTAATTCAAATGAAAAGGCAGATAGAACAAAAGACAGACAAATATATCGTCGCTGTCCAATGAAAAACATGTATCTCCATTTTTTGCGATTTTTACTTTTCTGCATCATTTGAGCTCAGCAAGTGTCCTTCTCATTGTGTGAAAATTTCGTAATGACTGTACCAATAGAAATGCTCCAAAATTGCTTAGAATAAAATATCTTTCCATTAACTTACATTGAAAGCAAAGAACGTTTTTGCCCTCTCCTGTAAAGTTACTATTTTGGAGATACCTATTTTTCTTTGGACAGCGACGATATGTTTCTCACCACGATCTAGACATACATCTTTTAAGAGACAAACAAATAATACACTCTCAAGGACATAATTTAGAAACACGTAGAAACTTTTATTTCTAAAATTTTTTGTGAAAATTTAAGACACACTCAAAGCAGACCCGTGATGATTAAACTGACAGCAAAAAAGGAGCCTGCTGTATGAACAGGAAAGAAACTACATCTCGTATACATCCCATCATGCTTTGTATCGAAGAGAAACGTACCATCTCCAAGCGGAGAGGGAAAAATGGGCATCTCGTAGCCAGTTGGTGTTTGAGGAGAGCTTTGGGAACTGGTGTCTCTGGAGCTACAGTTAGAGGCAGAGTTTACTGGTGCTGATGATATGAAGTAGATGTCAGACTAGAGAAAGAGAGAGAGACAGATAGAGAGAGTGAGAAGAGATTTCATCTATGAAAGCATTTGAGAAGGCTGACATTTGCTGTAAATAGTTATCTTTCCACTGCATACCTTGCTTTTTACGTAAGCTGATCCAAAACAAAATGTTATCACTTAACAGTTACATGTTGCGAACCTGATAAACCACAGTGGCTCTGGTTGTGAGAATGTGTGCGTCTTGTGGTGATGAAACACCGCACTAACCCTA
The DNA here is from genome assembly GCA_023558415.1 of Piaractus mesopotamicus. Classification (NCBI taxonomy): domain Eukaryota; kingdom Metazoa; phylum Chordata; class Actinopteri; order Characiformes; family Serrasalmidae; genus Piaractus; species Piaractus mesopotamicus. Next base: position 11,386 of record JAILXH010168201.1, read on the forward strand.
GAGGCAATCAGCTGCAGCTCCGGAACCACAGCAGTGTACACCAAGTTTCCGTTGACAACCAGTCGAATTTCTATGGAATCAGTGGTGAAGGCCAGAATGTAGGGGAATGCACACACTGTAACACAAGAAGTGACATCACACTGATAATAATGTCACACAAATGGTGTGATCTCAACTCATGTCCCACGTTCATCAAGTTCATCAAAAATGAAAATGAATTTAAAAATGCAGATTGGAAATGAAATGATAGGTACTCCCTTCATGTAGACACAAGTTGTACTGAACACAGCTTGTGGTGTTCATGTCCTACATTTTTCTTCCTTTTTGTTTTTCCCCTTAAGTCCACGTATAACAATGTTTCTATACTACATCAGATTCTTTAGTTTAGAAAAGTAAGGAAAACTTGGTTTTCCATGATGCAGGCCCTTTAGAATGTGTCTAGAACATTACATCCGATACATGACCACCACAAGATCTGCTGCAGTTCACGAGTTGCAGCCAGTAAAACTGTTCAACATGATGACTGTCTTTTTAACTTCTTCCTCAAGCACAACCACCTATTCCTGCCAACCATGAAGAGGAGGCACAGCTGAACTCGAACAAGCCCAATCACTTTGGTAAGTAGTGTTGTAATGTTAACTTGGCCTTAAGGGGAAACAACATATACAAAGAAGTACTCAACATTGTATAAAAAATGTTTTTGTGTAGTGTGTTTGATATTGCTTGGCATGAAGTTTGACACAGTATTTACAAGAACACCAAATGTGTTTACTTCACTTAAAAAAACAGTTGTCCAAAACAACACCTGCCAAAATGTTAAATAATATCTGGCAAGTCAAACACAAACTGGAAGTCTATCAATTAATCAAACTCAAGTCACACCTTTATATAAATCAAATATTTGAAAAAATATATAAATAAAACTGAACTGATTTTATAAATAACAATAATATTCTTGTCTATTCCAAAACTGTATTTCATGGAAGACATCTTTGTTAAATAAAAGTATTGTGTGTGATGAGATTGTAAGGTTCAGAAAACTGTTGACCAGCTTGGGTTTGTGTTTAGAGGTTTGACAAATTGAGTGTAGTTAAAACATGTTTAAGCAGTTAGAAAGAAACCACAAGATGACATGGTTAAAGGTTTGCCCAGCCTCTGTAACACCCACTAAAAACATACACACGCTAAAACCAGTAACACAGTGCAAATACAGAATATTAGCAGGGTTCACATTGGTATGCCTGACATGTCCCTAACTGTCTGTTGAGATTTTATGCCATGGACCCAAGCTATAGATTGTGTCTCTATAGTGTAACAGGCTGGGCTGGGACAGTGTTGCCATGGTTACTCACCAATGCTGTTGGGCATTTGATTCCAGCTGAAGTGAAAGTCGGACGTGTTTGGTTGAATCATGGGCGTGGCCCCATTAAACGGACACACCTTCTTATAGGCGCAGAGATCTATTAGGAAAGTAATTAGGAGATGTCAGACAGAATGTCAAAGCATGTAAATGATTAAATGGTAAACTGATAAATAATCACTTGTTCAACCAATGCTGGTTGGTTAAAAGAAAGTGTATTTAATTGTATTTTGTTTTTCATTTCATTTATAGGCAGGTTTATCATTTAAGTTGAAAAATTTTATTTTTAGGCAGCTAAATTAGTGGTATCGATGGTAGCATAACTACAAAGGTGTACTATATTAAAAGCAAACATTTGCGAGTAAAAGACAGGCAACCATTTGTCCATAGACATTATTTTGTCCATGCTCTTCATGAGAAAGAGTGATCTCACATGGGTCTACGAAATTATAGGCAAGGACACTGGCATTGTCATGGCATTTACGCTCGTTTTAATTTGAGCAAGTCATCAATGGTAAAAACAGCTGTTTAAAATATTGCTCAATCCAGTATATTCAAGTCATTTTGTCATTTTTGTTTTTGATCATATAATCATGTGCATATTATAGTTGTCAGCCCTTCGGTTTAAACAAAACTGGGTTCATATATACATTCCACGGTCCAAACAAGGAATACTTTTTTATATTTTAGTGCATTAATACAAAATTTAGCTGATGTGTGCACTCATAAGTGTGTGTATATTAAGTATTTTACAATGGCTTTGAACACAGATTTATAACTGATATTTTGATGGGCCACATCCTTGATTCTAGGCTTGCTAGTTAAGCATTAATCACCAATTAATGACAGTCAGTTATCGGTCAAAGGAATTTGCCGAAATTTGAATCCCTACATCAAAGCATGAATACAAGACATGATAGAGACTGACTGTTGTAACAGAGCAGTAGCCCAGCCTCCCCGTCTTCATACACATCTATGGCTGCTACAAAATTTACCTGCAAACACACAAGCCACATACATGAACCATCAACTTTATGTCTCCACATCCATCAATATGCTTCACTTATGTGTGTATATCTGTGTCTCTAACCCGGCTGGAGTCTACATGATGCAATCTGTAGGCATCTCCTGTGCTCTCATTGATCAGGTCAAACTGGTGTTTATAGGCCACACAGATCATGTGATCATTTTCACCCGTCGGACCATCAACCAGCGCCATGACAACCGGAGAATCACACAGGCAGATTTCCTGTGTGCCACACATGCAGACAGGGAAAATGATGCATTTAATGGATAGTCACAATTTCCTGTCATTTCTATTTAGCATTATATTCCTCTCTGCACAAGTACATGAAAGCAAATAATAATACAAAATAGATGCGTAAATGAATTGATGGCAAATTCTATAATTAAGCTACAAACAGATTATACCATGTTAGACAGATCACAATTTTACTGGAGTGGTGTTTAAAGGAAGACCCTGCAGACTCTGATGTTGTCTATCAATGATTTTCTGTCATTGCCAATTTACCACAGTATTGTGCACACTTTTAAGCCTTACAGTTCTTCAAATGCAAATGAATTGCTTTGTAAAACTAAGAAAAAAACATGTGAGGCATTATCTGCACAATGTATCTGCCCCCTTCCTCCTACCCTGATGTACTGGAACTCCTCTACTGGTGAATCACTGGTTCCAGCGCTCGTTCCTACAGAACTGATGCAGTCAAACCGTGGCTGTTTCCTTGTGATGAGGAGGAGCTTGTTTCTTATTGCCGCAACAATGCGGAGCTCCACCCCATGGTGTGTGTTTATAGAGTAGAGATGGCAGCCTGAAGGAACAGAGGTATAGCATTTTAACACTAAATCCAGAGGCCAGATTGTTCTATTTTGAAACATACCTGTAGAATAACTGCTCCATTGAGCTAAACTTAAAAATGTAATTGCCAAGTCACCTTATTGTCGATGTCCTCTACATATCAGTGTTAATTCCTTTTAAAAATAAACTGACAACTGATGCTGATTAGGTCTAACACTGCCCAGAGGGATACTTCAACTGAAATAACCCT
>JAILXH010168203.1:9108-19579 GCA_023558415.1 Piaractus mesopotamicus
GAATGGATATTTAATCACTACACAATTGAAAAAGATGGTTTCCACTTTTGGTTCTTTAGTTAAGAAGATGGTTCTATAGAACTATGAACAGGGTTCTATAAAGCACCAAAAAAAGCTTCTTCCACTTACAAGCTTGACTTTGTAACAGTAGAAGAACCCTTCTCAAACAGGGTCTATGTAGAACATCCTCCATCAATCTGAAGAACTATTTAACGATGCAAGAACCCTTTAATCATGCAAAGTGTTCACAGTTCAATATAGAACTATTTTCTTTACTAAAGAACCCTTAAAGAACCACTATTTTAAAAAGAGGTTCTTTGAGGGTTCTTTAGTAGAGGTAATAGTTACATAAAGAACCATGACAACTCAAAGAACCCTTTGGGGAAAAATGAACCCTTTTGCTGAGATTGTGATGAATGATTAGGTCTAATTCAACAAAAGAAGAGATGAAGCAGTGCTTATTTCCAAAATTTTATTCTCCATTTTTTTAATAAAAGTAAACGACATAGAAGAATAAATATACATTCGTGTCTTTTGTTCACAATGCCACAGACGTTCAAGTTCTATTAGAAAATAGGCAATAACAAAATGTAAACAAGTGCTCAAGTGTCACATCCAACTGTCGGGTGGGAGCAGTCCAGTCTCCTGTGGAGGTGGTCTGTTTTTCTTTTCTTGTCTTTTCTTTTTTACAGCAAAACTCGTCGCCACATCGCGACACAGTCCGAGCTCGAGTCCCAGAGTCTCTCTTGCTCTTTCGCTCATGAGGCCGAGTCGCCCTCAGCGGTGGACCCAGCGAAGGCCAGGCGTCGTTGGCTGCCTGAGAGGACTTGCAGGAAAGTCCGCCGTCCCCGCGTACAGGGGCGCAAAACACAGCCGCCGTGCGGGCTGCTCGAGCCCAGGGTTCCCTTCTCCTCGGTGCGAGGAAGGTATGTGTAAGTGTGTATGTGTGTGTGAGAGAGAGATGGAGGAGCTGCTTCACTCAGCAAATCACGCAGCGGTCTTTGGCTGCCTGGTTGCCGCCCACCGCTTTCTCTTTAATGTACATGAGGTCGCTGTGCACGCTCGGCCTGCGCGCGAACGGCGCCACGATGCCGTACGCGTCCCCGCCCTCCCTGAACTTCTTCTGGCGGAGGGACTTGCGGCGGAGGACGTCGCCGTATTGCAGTGACACCTTGCGGTGGCGGTCCGGGCTCATCTCGTCGGGCAGCTTGGCCATGGCGAAGAGCGCGTGGAACATGAGGTCCACGTTGGTGTTGCGTTTGGCCGACACCTCGAAGTAGGCGCACGGCTCGCCGCCCGCCACCAGCTGCTCGATCTCCTCGTCCGTCACCTCGCGGCACAGGTCGCGGTCGCACTTGTTGCCGCAGATGACCAGCGGCACGTCCACGTTCTCTTTGGTCTTGTTCTTCAGGCACGACTTGGTCTCGAAGATCTGCCTCTTGAGCCGCTGCACCTCCTGGAAGGAGTCGCGGTTGTCCAGGCTGAAGACCAGGATGAACACGTCTCCTGAGGAGAGGAGGACAAAGTTAATGTCATGCACTTGTTTAAAGAACAGTATCATATATAATGCATCATGCTTCTGGTGCAGCTGCTGCAAGTTTGCTCGTATCAAGAACCCACCTGTCAAAATGGAGAGTCTCCTCATCGCTGGGAAGGGGTGGTTTCCAGAGGTGTCCAGAATGTCCAGCTGATAAACGTCCCCACGGATGCTGTAGAATTTCCTGTGAAAGTCCTCGATGGTCGGCGTGTACTGGTCGTCGAAGCGCTCGTTCAGGAACCGGGAAACGATCGCCGTCTTGCCAACTTTGGTGGAGCCCAGGATGACCATCCTGTGGCAGTTCTTGGCCGGGATGTCGAACTCGTTCTCGGACGGTGACATTTTCTTAATCATTGTTGCGGAGGGTCCTGCGCGGAGGACAGACACGTGCACGATGAAAATCCAAGGGTAGGAGTGTGTAGCCTCTGAGTGTGTGAGGGTCTCTTGCAGATGGAGCTCCGATCGCTTTTCTGAGAGCCTCAGTGAAGCCGATGCGTTTATATAGCGGAGTCCGTCCACTCCTCCACGGCGCGTCATCCGTTACGCGATGCAGGCGTTATTTATTATTTTCCCCACCCGTTTTCCGTCAGAGCCCCTCTGACTGAGAGTTTGAACTGTTAACCGGCGCGGAGCCCGTTCTAGTGTAGGGGCGGAGGTTGCCTGAATACGGGTGGGAAACAAAATCAAGCGCCTGTCAGGTTTGGCTCTGTGCGTCAGCCTTGTTCCACTCGGATGGTGTGCGTGCAGGTCTGACACCTAAAAAGCAATGTTTTGAGCCAAGGGTCAGTTAGATGTTATTAGGCTTAATACAGCGATGTACAGTGCAGCAGAACGGGTTGAAATGTTCATTGCTGTGTTCCAAACCACAGCACTAGCGCACTAGTATGCAAAAATAGTGCAGTACCATTAGGTAAGGTATGGAAGTGTGTGGTTTGGGACGCGCATTTGTTTCAGTTTTAAACGCCAAAGGGTGCATAAGCGTCCCTTATAGAATCTTTGCAGTGACCGACTTTTCAGTTTTTTTTGTTTTTTTTTTCAGAATTCCGTCGTTGCGATGTAAACAAAGTAATTCAAAGTGTGAATTTTGAAGTAAAAATTCGATGACGTAAAATGGCACATTGTAGAGAGAGATTTATTTACAGTGGTGGTGATATGAACCAGGCGTCACAATGTACAAAACACAAATATAGCCATTTTATTTGCTATCCAAAACCACCAGTGAACCTACATGTGTCTTCTAAGTTTATCCAAGTAATGTTGACGACGGTAAAACAGTGGAAAATCTGAAAAACAAAATGTTTTCTTTGGGGACTATTTTGCCTTACAGCGCTGTGCATGTACCCCTCCACGTTTTAGGCCAAAACATTTGTCACATACTATCGTAAGCAGTGTCTCGGGCATCAAGCAGCATATTCATAACCGTTTTGTTTAATAACTTTCTGTGAAGGACGACTGGTTCGTATCCCCACCATTGTGAATAATTCTGACTATAAATTATTGTAGAATTTCACATTAAACTACTCTAAAGGACTTTACATCTTAATCAATTATGTAGAAATTTAGAAACATTGGTGGAGTTCCCCTTTAAAGTGTCAGTCAACTGTGCATAGATTACTAAAGCAATACATTGAAACAGGCTACAAAGCATGTAATAGCACCTGCGCACAAAACCCCTAATACGTACAGATCCTTTTCAGACTGAGCCAAACCTCTGCGCTCTGTCTCTGTACAGATTCAGCTTGAGCTGATGCTGATGAGCAGGTTCAGCTGCTGGGCAGCATTACGTGGGAAAGTAACACAGTACCTTCCATCCGCTAGAGGGCGCATCGCTTCAAACACTGTCAGCAAATGTACGGCTGAGCTGGCGAGGCATTGACACCAGGGTGTTGCAGATGGGTTTGAACCCCATGTTAATGTTCACATTGGATTCAAAGTATAGAAAAACATACTGTATGTGAATATAAAGTGCATGTATCAAATATGTTAGAAAATATAAATGACCCAAATGTTTCTTATTTAATCTGGTCTAATGTACTGCCCTCATTAGTGTTTGGGATACATTTTGGAATGAAACAATGCATTTTAACAATGTATTTAAAACGTTGCCCACATATCCAAGTATTTATTTTCCATATTTTCTTGTAATCTTCCAAAACATCCAACTGAAACATCTTTTGGTTATGTTATAATGCACCAGCAGGCGGGGAAAAATAACACCGAACAATAATATCATGTTTCCCCTCCCCCTCCCACCACCCCCATCTTTTACCAAGGAAAAGCACTCAGCTAGATTAGAGAACTCCTTGATACTCCCTTTCACTTGGAATGGTACGGAAGGAAAATGCATTATGATTCCCTGTTCATATTGGCTTAAAAATTTTAACATTGCAGCATAGAATTCAGTCTTTAATATAATGACTAGTTGATTAAACATTGTCCTATAGGTGTAAATAGATCTATAGGTAAGGTATTAATAAGTTAAACCTTTGCAGCTCTCCACTTACATTCACAAGGAGGACAAATAAAAGCCCCAACATCTGGCAGAATGAGCATCGATTTCTTGTGTGTGAGCCACAGAAGCCTAGAGGAGGATCTAAAGATAGAGGAGGACCTCGGTGACTCAGCCAATTAAATACTGACTTCTCATTCAGGCTGGAAGGCTCGAAACAAAAAGAAAAAGAAGAAACAAAAGAGCAGACACCAGCTTGGACAATGAGTCTCGATAATGTTTGAGTCGTCTGCGTTCTGCAAAGTTAGAGTTTACTTGCTTTATTAGTCTGCTTAATTCCCTTTAACGTCCTTCAGCAATCTTGCACATACAGCGAGATCAAATCAGAGTCAAAATCAAATTAAAAACAAGAACAAACCAAATGATACAATTCTTTAACAGTTATCTTAAAATCAGTCAAGTTGAGAAACTGCTGCACACAGATGGAGCACTGTAACTAAAACTGCCTTGCCATATTCAGACCGTACTATTGGAACGTCCAGCTGAATTTAACTCTTAGAGCATAAATTGTACTGAGACTTACAGTATTTGTTGATAAGAATGCAGACAAATATGAAGGAAGCTGACCAATAATTGCTTTATAGACAAAAATTATCCATTGAATTTGTCTTCGCACTGAAAGTAGTGGCCAACCAGTAATTTCATAAAGTTCACAGTGATGAGTTGAGTATCTAGCATCTGTTATAAATCTTAATACAGAGTACAGAGTCCAGTGAGTGCAATGTTGTCTTGGAAGTATGTCTATAAAAATGACAATCATGTAAAATAAGTAAAAAGGTAGCTTCCACTATTTTTTTCGTGCCTGTTGAGTCGAGCTAAAATTGTTCCTAAAATAAAATTCCAACTGTAAAAAACTAAAATAACTATTCCAAGGCTTTCTACAAGATTTTGAAGTGTTTCTGTGGGAATTAATTTGTGAGGTCAGGTGGGATGAGAAGGTCTGGCTCTCAATTGATGTTTCATTTCATCATAAAAGCGCTCAGTGGGGTTGAGGTCAGGGCTCTGTGCAGTCCACTGGAGTTTGTCCACACCAGTCTCATCAAAGTGTGTCTTTATGGAGCTTGATTTGTGCTTATCTAGGCAGGAACACAAAAGCATGTAGCTGTCTAAAATGTCTTTACTGTAGCATTAACATTAGCCTTTACTGGAACTGAGGGGCCGAGCCCAAATCCTGAAAAACATCCCCAGATCATTATCCCTCCTCCACCAAACTTTACTTTTGGCACTATGTGTCTGGAAGGTAGTGTTCTCCTGACCTCTGCCAAACCCAGATTTGTCCATCAGACTGCCGGACAGTGTGATTCATTACTTGAGTGAACACATTTCCACTGCTCCACAGTCCATTGACAGCATGCTTTACACCACTCCAGCCGATGCTTAGTATTGCATATAGTTAGGATTGTGCACAGCTGCTCAGCCATGGAAACCCATTTAAGGAAGCCCCCCACACACAGTTCTTGGGCTGATATTGGTTCCACAGGATGTTTGAAACTTGGTAGTGAGTGATGCAATGGAGGATAGGCAATTTTTATGTGCTTCAGCACTCATCAGTCTCGCTGTGTGAGTTTGTTTGGTCTACTGCTGCATGGCTGAGTTGTCATTCACCAGGGCAGATCTAGGAGGGCAGTTCATAAACAGACTTGTGGCAAAGGTGGTATCCCATGACAGTGTCACATTTAAATTCACTGTGCTCATCATTGCTTGTCTACGGAGATTGAACGGCTATGGCTAAAACATTTGAACACAATAATTAGGAGGGCCATCCACATACTTGTAGCCATACTGTGCATTTTAAAATGGTGATCTGTTGCAGTCTGTCATGAATTAGATAACGTCTAGCACAAGCATTTGATTTGTTGGCCCTATGTGGACCCTTCAAAGGGTCAACACATAAAACACTGTTGGTATGATAATGAGGAAATGAGTGTGTCATCCTGTTCATGAATCTGAAATATTTTAAGCAGTTGTTCCACCACTGAATTAATTCACAGCTGATTAGAGTGATACTATGCTTAGTATCAGTCCCCTCACGGTGTTACAAAACAGAGACTGTGGAACAGGGCCAAGATCAGAAAGCAGGTGTGTGGAAAAGTGCAGTGCAAATCAAACACAGTCATGGCCACAACATTAGTCTGAAAATCTACTGTTTAGTACTCTCTTAGCAAAAAAGGGTTCTATAAAGTACCCAGAGGTTCTGATTTGTAACAGTAGTAGAATCCTTTTTGGTGCTATATGGAGCTAAGTACCACTCTAACAAATAAAAATCCTTATGCTATGAGTGACCCTATACCTTAATTATGTTTATTTTATTAAAACAAATGATTGACAATTTTTCACTGCCAAAACAGTCAGAACACTGCAGAAATGACTGTATCGTATTTTTTTTCTTACATATTGCAAAAATGATAGCCAGTAGCAAATACAGCTTTGAACAGTTGCAGAGAAAATCATTATAATTTTTATTAAACTGGTGACTGTTGGTCAGTAATAATAATAATAATTATTATTATTATCATTATTATAATAATAATTTTTGTTTATATAGCACTTTTCATGCCGGTAGCAGCTCAAGGTGCGTTACAGACAGGTGATAAAAAACAGTTATACAAGAACATATAAGTATTAATTTAGAATCATAAGAAAATGACAGATCAAATTAAAAAGATAAAGACCACGAGTTTTAATTAAATGCTAGGTTAAAGAGATACGTTTTTAGCTAGTGATGGTAGTGACAGTTCTTCATGTTACACACTGATTTTCAGACTTCGGGACACATTTGCTTCAAAAAAATAGGATCTAAGATCTGATCTAGGATCAGACCGCCAGCCCAAATCAGATTTTTGGCATATCCAGATTGTATCCAGTTTGATTTTTGATAGTCTTGATGGCAAAAAAACACAGCAAATCTGATCCAAACCACATTTTGAGGTGGTTTGAAATGTGGTTCCAATTGGATTTTTACAGATGCATCTCAGTCTGGACGCTCTGGACGCTCAAATCAGATTTCAAGTGTTTTTTTTGTCACTCGCTTCACAACCAACAATGACAGTGTCAAATCCAGAGTGTCTCTTCAAGAATGCCAAATATTTGTGCTTGTGCCAGATCATTTTGAAGAGTTTGAAGGGTGAGATGATGCACCTCCATCTCTCCTGCCTCCGTGTTTGAAATCCACATCACTAGTGTGGCTATGTAGTTCCTGGTGCTGATGTCATTACCACAGCAACCCATACAGATAGGTTGATGATGTCTGGACACACAAATCTGATCTGATCACTTGCAAGTAACAGTGCAGACAGTCATCTCAAAAGATTGGATTTGGGAAACACGTCAAATTAGCCTGCAGTTTGAACATAGCCTAACTGCTCGCCATGTGGCCATGAGGGACTCACTTCACATGTGGGTAAAATGATACGCCGCCTATGGACTAAAACTCTCTGTGTTTTGGTAGTGACATGAAAACATGGGACAGCATTTTTTGAATAAAGTTTTTTTAGTATTATTATTATTATTATTATTTAAAAATTGAAGTCATGATAAATATTATTTTCACAAGTTGAAATTGGGATTAGGATTTGGAAAAGCCACCAGCCAACAAAAAGTACCCTATAAATGATGATTCTGTATATATTTAGCTTATTACTATCTCAGTTAATGCCCTGGGCTTAAATCGGTCATAACATAATCTTTGAAAATATTTAAGATTCAATAGTTGTAGTAATAACTGTGGGACTGCAGTTTGAACTAATTTGGTATCTCCTCATACTAAAACCATATACTAAAGGTTTTCCATAATAAAGAATAACCATTTAACTATGCATTTATGCCTTCACGTGGTTCTTTGTAACAGTTCTATATATAGCCATTACCTTGCTTTTACTAAAGAACCCTTGAAGAAGGTGTAGGAAAGTAGGAAACAAGCTGGCATACAGTTATCAAATCAAACAACACATTGAACAGACCAAGTTAACCAACCAGGTTGATGGCATAAATGTCACTACCATAAACAGAAAAACATACCAGCACAATATTTAAAGTTTACCACAAAATTTGAACTATGAGCATACAGGACAGGTTACAGTAAAAACGATATATAATGCTTGTAGAAGCTCTAGGACAAAGTCCCTTGGATAGAGACAAAGATTAACTTGTACTTAACGTGACAGAAAGGAAACCACGAAGAAAGAAAAGATTTGCCAAGTTCCAAAGCATGCCATCTCATCTTAGCCTGTGTCAGGCTCCTGTGTCAGGCTCCAGTCCTCGTGGGCCAAAACCCTGCAGACTTCAGCACACAGCCTCATTGAACACACCTGATTTAGCTCATCAGCTAATTAGCAAGGCCTTCATGAACTGAATTCAGAGCGTTAGGTAAGGGTGAACACTAATCTTCACAGCATTAACCCCGGTTTGACCTGCCCGTCTTAGACATATGGTGGCATAGACATGTATGAACTGAAAACATAACTGACAAAAGCAGCAGGATGAATGCAGCAGCTGTACAGAAGCATCTGGACTACACACCAGAACTTTAGCAGGACAATATTTCAAAACATGTTCCTAAAGCAAATATGGAGGGTAACAGAGCCAAAATGTGGAATGATCCTGATTGGTCAAGTCAATCGCCTGACCTGAATCTCACTCTGAAGACTAAAGGCAAAAGACTGCAAAAAACAGGGATGGAAAACAGCACAGAGCAAACTTGGCAAAGCATCTTAAATGTAAAACTTTTGTAAAAATGTAAAAATATTTTTGTAAGAATGTTATAGATTATTCGTCCTGTTTCTACACATTTCAATTTACTGTGATTATCAAGTTAAATACTGCACTGCAATGGCAGCTTAGAAGTGCATTATAATATATAGTCGTATTCAAAGGTTTGGGCACCCCTGGTCAAATGACATGTTTTGTTGTTTTTCTAAGTGAAAACAAGTTAACACATCCTCTACAAAGAACACACTGGACATGTGCACACTTGCAGTTAATTTGCTGAATTGAACATATTGTGGGGAAAAAAATAAAATGTGATCTGTGTAAAAGTTATGGCACATTTGATATTATATTATATATTACATATAATATTATATAATTGTATTTTTTATTAACCTCAGCAAATAAAAAAAAAGATTGTGCACTAAACTGTGCAGAAATTGCAACATTTAAATGTATTTATTGCAGAACAATAAATAAAATCAAATAAAATCAACAAAATATTTAATCTGATCAGGGATATTTAAACTTTTGCATAAGACCACATGTTGTTTGGTCGCCTCTGCAGGCTTCAGACAGTCATCGACTACAAAAGATTCACACTCAGTGAATCTGTATGTGAATATCAGTATTCAAGATATTAATTTGTTCAATTCATTTTTATCTTCTATGATGTAAACATTCTCAAATATAAGCTGATGTTATGCACTTTAGTATCAAAGTCACTGAGTTCAAACTCAATGTGCTGAAGAACAGTGCAAAGAAAACTAAAACGTGTTCACTGTCCACTTACTTATGGACTGCATATTTTGATTTTAACTGGTTGGTATGCAGTACATGCAGAAGGTCTAATACAGTTTTATCTAAATGGCACATCAAACGCTGATCTCCCAGATCTCCTTGTTGCTGAAAGAGATGCTGTACATCCTATCAAAGCCTCTGCTGTGAAACTCAAGCTGTGCATCCTGGCCTTGCAGGCAACAGCAAGGTGTTTGTGTAATGAGGGGCGGAGTAGCTCAGCTCTACAGCCACGCTCATTGGACGGTAATTAGTCCACTGTGTACCCACTTATGCTTATTAGGGAACACGTGCCGTGTCATATTTCGGTGCCATAATGCGTGGCTGCTGGGATGAAGAGAGAAGGGGGATTAGAAGGGCTGAGCAGAGCGCTTTCTCACCTGTGTTTAAAGAGCACATTTAGCTGCTGAGATCTCAGATGATCTGTTCCTGAACCTCATAAACATGTGCTACTAAAAATGTTGGGTGTTCTCTAGATAGTTTGTGGAACGCAATGCTAAAACCAAATGATCTACTATGCAGAGGTGTCACTGAGGTTCATGGATAGGAAGCTGAGACTGGGGGGTCTGGGGGCGTGGTACCTCAAGAGAGTCTTTGTAATGGCCCCAAAATGTGTGTTCATGATGATCTTTTACAGAAGCAACAACAAGAAAGATGATCAAAAAATGGCTATTTGGTCAAATTGGCACACAGTAGATGTGTATCATTGTAGTTTGTGTTAAGCACAGAACTAGTATAACTTAAACACTATATCCACTTACAACAGGCAGAGATCAAACAAATGTACCTCCTCTCTCTTATTTGATTTATGGTATTAAATATATCATTCAATGCCCAGGTAATAGATCAGTTTAGTCTCAGCTGGTGCAGTCAGAAAGAGTGTGCGCACAGTCATAGTGACAAATATTTTATTATTTTTTTTT
>JAILXH010168222.1:18892-30388 GCA_023558415.1 Piaractus mesopotamicus
AAAGTAACAGAAAAGTTCAGAGCAGGGTGGGTTAATTGCTAGCAGCCATATTGTGTTATTTATAATATCCTCTCTTGTAAATTCAAGCTCTTGATCCCAGAGTCCAATATATGATGGTGCTGGGGTGATTCTTCTAGTAGAGCCTCTCACAATGAATGGAATGTCAAAGACAAGAAACGTAATAGAGCAGTGAGCGGTGGCGTCTCTTGTCCAGCAGATCAGTCTCCAGAGTTTAGACCTTTCCCAAATTCCTCAGGCATCCTGATAAAACAGCCGCTCTCTTTTCATTTTGGATGTGTGGTCACGGAAGCCTTTGAAGGCGCGTGTTTGCAATTGTCTCATCATCCACTGACTACTGACGCTAACACATTGATTGAAAGGTTTTGTTACAAAGAGAGCAAAAACTGGCAGGGTGTTTGGGTTTTTGTTAACACACAATGTAGCATTGAGCACTAAGCATCAAGCAGCATGTATGTGCCAAACTTTGGAGATAAGTAAAGGTTATGTATAATGAATAGAAAGGGTAGAACAGCATGGGAAAACTATGAATAAGCTACAGGTAAGGCAGAGCAACATAATCTGTCATCATCTTGATTTTCAGACACATTGCCTTTTATCATTACTAGGTCAAGAGAGACTCTGTCAGCTTTCCAAGAACACAACCTACTTCCGTAGGAGGCTCCAGGAAATGGGTTTTATTATCTACGGGAACAACGACTCGCCTGTGGTACCCCTGATGCTCTACATGCCTGCTAAAATCGGGTTGGTTGTGTTTGTCTTTAAAGGAATATTCCCATCCAGCAGTGAGGACAGATTGCATTATTAGTATTACAAACCCAATTCCAAAAATGTTGAGACAGTACATAAAATGTTGAAAAAAAGAAAATAAGTAGAAAACAGTGTCAAACTGTCTTTTACAGTTATTTAATTGAAAACACCACAAAGAAGAGATATTTGTATGTTAACTTATCACCCTTATTTATGTTTGTAAATATACAGTAATTCCAAAGTAGATGCCTGCAACATATTCCAAGTTGGGACAGGGCAATGTAAGACTGGGAAGATTGTGGAATGAACAAAAACACTTGTTTTGGAACTTTCCAAAGGTAAATAGGAAACAGATGTAAATAGGTAACATGATGCTATCATGACTGGAACAAAAAGGAGCATTCACACAGGAGCATTTACAACTCAGTCTACATGAGCAGGTAGTCTAGCAGTTTAAGAACAACGTTTCTCAGCCTACAATTGCAAGGAATTTAGGGATTTCACCATCTACAGTCCATAATATCAAAAGATTCAGGGACTCTGGAGAAATGTTTGTGCATAAGGGGCAAGGCCTAAAACCAATATCAAATATTCATGACCTTTGATTCTTCACATGGCAATTAATTTAAAACTGACATACTTGCACATCTGTGAAGGCACCATTAATGCTTAGAGCTACATACGCATTTTGCAGCTACCTGTGCTGCCATCTAGATGACGTCTTTTTCAGATACGTTTCTGATTGTTTCAGCAAGTCAGTGACAAGCCACATTTTGCACAAATTACAACTGCATGGCTTCGTAGTGAGCATGCAGGTGCTAGACTATATATATGTACATAGTTGCACTGAAAATATTTCAACTCCCTCAAAGTGCAAGGCAGTTAGTTTATATAAATACAGTGTAATGAAAATATATCAACCAAGGCTTTAATAAATAGTCAAAGAAAGTTTACTACTACATGTTCAAGTGATTTTCACAACAAAAAGTTTAGTTTACTGCTAACAGGTCTAATGAAAAATAATTCTCTCCAAAAATGTCCATGTGCAAAATTATTCACCCCCAAAGTCAGTATTTCATGGGGCAGCTTTATAATTCATAACCTCCAAAAAACATTTCTGGTAGATTATCACAAGCTTCTGACACCTCTCTATTGGAATTTCAGCTATATACTGTACAAGTACACAGGGAAACAAAACAACATTCCTCCAGGACCATGGTGCGACACAGGAACACTGCAGGAAAGTGCAAAACAATACAATATACATGGTGCAGACAATACAGTGCAATGAAAAAACTTAAATAAATACAAAACAGAACACAGGCAGTACATGGTACAGAAGAATATGTGGAGTTGTGCAAAGGAGGATGTAACTATGTACTATGACATATTAGCAGATAGCCTAGCATATATGAGCATAGCATCTACTGAGGTAGCAGCCAGAACAGAAATGGAATACAGAATTTGGTTGTTAGTGTTCTAGCAGCCAGTATTTTAAGTAAAATGTGCAAAAATGCAATAAGTCAGATATTGTTAAGGGAATGAAATGTGCAAAATGAAAAAGTAGTCAGATATGTAAGTTATATCAAGTGAAGTACTTCGGTGGAATACAATAATTATATTTAAATATAATGTTACCAAAATACAGTGTCACCAAATCCTTGCTTTTTGTGTTCCTCTGGCCATGTTGTGTTTACTAATACATTTGTTCTTGTTTTCATCAGGTCATACTGCAAGCCTTTGCCAGTAATGTGAGGGTTTTTCTCAGCTGTTCTGGTCAAATGTCTGTTTTGTCTTTTTGTTTTTTCCTCTATAGACAGGTAGATTTGCTGCTGTGCCATGAGTTTTGAACTTATGTTTCCAACTGTGTGTCTTTGGATTGTCTAGAATATCTTCTTATTGGCATTGCCTTTTTGGTGCAATTAAATAGTTTCTTCTCTTAGCTTTTGTGAAAGCTTTTTCATTGCCATGTTTGCTGCTGAGCTTAAACAAGGGTGGGATTTACATATGTAATTAATTAATTGTCATTATAAAGTTTCCAAAGGCTTAATTGTGTTGTAGTACAATTTTTAGCCTTACAGACTAGCAGTGATTTAAAAACCAGCAATATTAAATAGGGGTTGAATAATTATCATGTGGCTCTATTAAGAAATTTCTGAGTAAAAGAAAATTATGGCATCAAACATTTTCACTGTCGATTTGAATAGGTCACTCAACTGATATACGGGTAGTTTAAAAAAAAATAATGTAGGTCTTCATAAAAGCTTAAATTTGTGAATCCTTACAGTCTCAGCAGGGGTTGAATAAGTTTGAGTGCAGCTCATATAAATTTGAACATAAAGCTGACTTCAGCTTCATTGAGAGCTGCAATACATGTAAAGGGATGAGGAGGCTTGTTAGCTACATTAGGTTCATAGCTCTAGTACTAAACTAAACCGAAAGAATAAAGGATCACGAAATATGTCTGAAAATTTCTCCAAATGTAGTTTTTTTTTTCTTTTTTTTTACTTTAACACCATTTCAATTTGGTCAGTTTAGTTCAGTTGCTTGCTTCTTTTTTTTTTCTTCTGTCCTTCAGTTTGACTCTTAAGCATTGACTCTTTTAAGCATTGATCTCTTTTTTTGCCTTCCTTAGGGCATTTGGCAGAGAGATGTTGAAGAGGAACATTGGCACAGTGGTGGTTGGATTCCCTGCCACACCCATAATCGAGTCCAGAGCACGCTTTTGTGTGTCTGCCGCCCACACCAAAGAGATGCTGGACACTGTGAGTCACTGTGCTTGATCTAACCACACACAGAGTTACTCTCATTCACAACATCCCCTAGCAGCTTCCCCATTTTTCTCATAGTGTTTGTACTGGTCAATATCTATCTCTCTCTCTCTGTCTCGCTCTCTCTCTTTGTCACACTCTGTCCTCCTCTGTTCCCTCCTCTTCACTTGGGAGTTAATAAATCAGTTAAAGTATGAGAGAGAAGAGAGGAGAGAAGAAAATGAAAAGTAAATTGCTTTCAGGTGGCTGGCAGTGTTGCAACACACATCAAGAAATCTCATACTGTTGAAAGGTAGAGAGAGACACAATCATAGTGACTTTACTTTCTTTTCCTTTGTCCTTTCGATTCTGAAGTAATGTACCTGTTTGCCTCTGTCTCCAGTTTTGCTAACATTGTATGCAAATTCACATTTATGTAAGTCTTGACTCATAATAGCACTCTGCTTCAGTTCTTGGTATGTTTCTATATTATTCGGACTGGAAAAGATTTGAAATTTGTTGCGCTCCACGTCCCCTATTCATTCATGTACAAGCTATTGAGCTCTGAGTCACCTCATAGTCATCCCACCATGTATAAGCCAATGAAGCCAACGCAGTGCTATTGAGCCATTAGTAACCCACCCATCTGTCCTCTTCTTCTGGCTTTCAGGCGCTAAATGCCATCGGTGAAGTCGGGGACCTGCTGTGGCTGAAGTACTCTCGACATGCCAGGCCAAGCAACGAAGAAACCGACCACTTTTCATATCTGGATAGCCATCAGGACTAACCCAATCAGTCTGCCATCTGAACCAAAAGGTGCACTGACCACATATCAGACTGTTCATGTTCTATAGGCCACTAATGGGACACAACAAAGCTAGATTTTTACATTTTATTTGTTTGTGTTTATGGGATGGATGCATCAAAATTATTATTATTATTATTATTATTATTATTATTACTATTAACTAATCAGATGTTGAGTCTTGTTTGTTACCCATATCACTCAGTAACAGCAATACCAGCAGTAGTAACATACATAAACAGGTCCTGTGTTTTTGGAATTGGGAAGCAAAGTTTTTTTTGGCTTTTGCTTTCATCCAGAGCTTCTGTTGAGGCAGAGAGAAAAAAACATACATTTTACTAAGGAAATATGCATTGTGTGTGTTCTATCTAGTAATATTATTTATTACAAAGAGAAATCCTATAAATGTCAGTCAATATAGAGTAAACAACTGTGATTAAGTATTACAAAGAGATGGATAAGAATGTAACGTTTCACATCTACAGAAGCATGTAGATGGCATTGCAACAGTATCTTGTTTCAGCTGATTAGTGCAACAGAATTTTAGGGTAATCTGTAAAATATTTATAATAATATAATCTTTTCATAAGGAAATATGAAATAAGGTGTTTTTGTTTATTGGATTTAAGCCTAATTGAACTGCCAACGCATAATTAGTGATTAGGAGCTAAACATTACCTACACACCCGTAAGTCATAATTTGAAAGGTTCCGTAGAGAGAAGCATGGTAATACAATATTCAAGAAAGTCAGACAACCTATATAAATGAATTGTTGTGGCATCTCTAAACGTCTGTGAACATCTCTCAGGATGTTAAAGGAAAAATTCTGAATGCACAAATGTTTAAGCATTTTACCGACCACATATTTTTCTAGGTCCATTAATCTCCATGTCCCGGCACAATTTCAAAAACATTTAATAGTTTATGTATTTATTTTTTATGTAAAGGCGATGCAATACATTTTTAATTATTAAGGTCTCATTTAATTTGTGGGGAAAATAAGATGAGAGGTCTGTAGTGCTTCTGTCATAGAATATTGGAACTGGAAACTGGAATGTTTTCTACAACTTCTTACTTTATTTTGATTGTTCACTTACTTGAGTGCATAATATTTATGTTTCACATTATTTGCAATGTCAGTATGACCTTTCATACATGAAGTTACAGGGCACTCACTCACAGTTAGAAGTCACTGAAAAAGCTTCTCTAAATTCCAATTGCAAAATATAAACACACTTTTTTCCCCTCATTTCCAAAACCTTTCCTGCTATATATAAACATAAAGACTTGATTATGTCTTCAAAGGCACAGTGGCATGCTATTTCTTCACCTTTCTTCACTGAAGTGCTTACTGAGGAGCACAGTGTCAAATTTACATGCTCCACCTGTGCATATGATGATACGTTAGAGAAAGCCCATCAGATGTACAGGATCTCTCTATTTATTAATGATGTTTGTTCCTTCTACTCCCATTAAAGGAAGCCTTATTATTAGTTTTGGTAGCAGCTCAATTTAAGGTAATAAAAGTGTATGACCTCAGTGCACCCACTACTGATGACGTGACGTTATGTGACATGAATATGGTGTAGGCACAGAGGCCGCATGTATTACAAACCTGCATAGGGACACTGTGCTGTTTATGATAGAAGAAGGAAAAACAAAGGGCATTCCACATTTGTCTGACTGTATGTTTTGCACTCAGTTCAAGATTTACATTATGGACCTGAGGCAGATGATGATGATTTATGTGTCTCATGCACTTTTTTTTCAGAGAAGCTGTGATGTTTGTCAATTGTGACTTTTAAAACTGACCATTCTGTTAAAAAGAACTAAAAAAAATTAACAATATTATACAGACCTTTTAACTGTTCAATAATTTCCCCTCTAACTACATAGAAATAAAGCAGAATGGGTTCAGTGCTCCTGACAGTAGTCAACCACTCAAGTATGTGTATGGCTTTTCCCCCCAAGGTGGGATAGACATGGATCCAAGCTGCATAATATAAGACAGCCCCACATTCATTGAGCTGAGGTCTGACGTTCATTAGATTTTCTTGGTAGGTAATCATGTTTCATGTTTTATTAAATCATGGCCGAAGTATCTGGTAAAAGTGACTACCTAGTTAGCAAGATCAGGTTACCAGCTACATTTAATAGATAGGCAGTATCATACACATAGATGACACAATGTCCTTTTCCTTTTTCCAGTGCCTACATTGAAACTTGAGTATTGGCTGATAAAAAAAAAACAGTATCAGTATACTAAAACTTGTCTTGTTATTTTTTAAATGTGCTAGTTTTAATTAAAGCACTTCACTTAAGATGAGCATTGTAAAAGAGTAATCATGCTCAAACTACTCAAACACTCCAGGAAAAAATATGTAGCCAGCAACGTCACATTACACAATATGAGAGTGTGCTAGATTTGTTACAGGATTGGATTGGATTTATTCTTTTTTTCTTCTTTCATAGTCGAAATGATATGCCATCTGTAGTCACATAGCATATTCAAGTATGGTGCTACACGAATAGCCAAAACTAACAAACAGTTAAGTCTTCCATTTTAATTGCAAGATTTAGCTAGCTAATTCACCAAAAAGTTTTTCCTACATACTAAGATGAATCAATATGCAATGAGGGAGTTAACCTGTCTTAACAGTTTAGAAACTGTACATTAAATACACCTTTCTGACCCAGTTGGAGACATATAATTTAGTGTTTACTATAAAAATGATGTACTGTGTACAATTTTTATGTAGTTTGCACCATGATAAAATGGAATTCAATCCATTCATTATGATGTAAGCAAAGTCATTTAGAGTAGTCTGATGTGAAATTTTCTGTCCTAGAGAAACATACAGAGTCAGAGTTTTTCACTGTGGTGGTGATAAAAGTTGGTGGTGACAAAACTTCTAAAAGCTCCAACCAAAAGCTATTACATGAACTAGTTGTGAATATGTTGGCTGATGCATGAGACACTGTTTTAAGATTGTTTTGAGAAAAGGTTTTGGTCTGAAATGCATTTTTTTTTTAAATACAATTACACTGGGGTGGTAAATTCAGGGCACTGTGAGGCAAAACAGTACCCAAAGAAAACGTTTCTTTTTTTTCCCTCTGATTTAGGATTATTTATAACATGGCATATAAAAACTCAGGGAACACATGTAGCTGTACTGGTGCTTTTGGAGAGTAAATAAAATGGCAGTTTGTATTGTAGACATTGTGAACCCTGGATCATTTCAAGATCTTCTGAGTTGGTAAGTTTCTCTACAATGCACCATTTTACACCAAACTACACAGAATGACTTTTATTACATCTCAATGACTGAATTGTGCAGAAGTTTAAAAAAAAAAGTCTATGATATACTAATTAAGGCTAGGCTGTAAATATGGTTGCATTTCAATCAAACGGCTGAAAGACGTAAATAAGAATAATAAGAATTTAATTTTTCTGCTGTACAATTTAATGTCATCAGACTCATTAGAAGCTATAACTGGGCAGCTGTTCCTCAGACTGTTTTGATGATTTATTATTTGTTGTCTGTACTCTTGCATGTTATCAGTAACTTTCATTTGAAAGTTAATTTCGTTTGAGGACACATCCCAGAATAATTATCTCCTAAATGAGTTTTAAAATGACTCGTAGTAATAATAGTTAAGTCAAGACAGCTCCACTTCAGGTAGACATTTGGCCTCTCATGCAACGAGTTTCATCAATCAAACTTTTTAAAGAAAAAGTTGAACTTTGACTGATGAAGGTCCTCAAATGAGTGATGAAACATCTTAACAACCATATCACAAGTGCAGCACTTTGACTTACTACAACTGAACAAATCAATGACTGAGAACCATAGACAATCATTGTCATAATTTCTCCATAAAACAACCACAGCCTCAAGTTGCAGGTGTATGTGTGTGGGTGCTCCATTGTAAGTAAGCTGGCGCAATATGGCCGCCTCTATACATCTTTTTTTTTGTTTGTTTTGTATTGTTTGTGTGTATATTTGATGTTTCCTTTCTGGCTGAGGAGTTTGCCATTACATTCACCGAGATAGCGGCCAAGAGCAATTTTGTATTATTACTAGCTGCTATGAAACTAATATGTAACGAAAGTAATTAGTCATGTGTAAATGTCTGTGCACCCCTGGTCAAATTACGTTTTGTTGATTTTCTGTGAAAATCAGTACACATTCTCTACTGAGTTCACACTTCTGCATGTTTTTATGGGTAAAACGGCACATTTTATATTTATAGTTTTGTTTTTTCCATGTTTTGTTGAACTCAACAAATAGAAATATGATTAAGTATAAGGATGGTAAACGTTGACGCTGAACGTTTCTTCCTGCAATTGTGCGACGGCCCCTAACACTGAAGCTCCGCGTGAGAAGCAGCAGGAATAAGAGGCTGCATTGTGTCTTTATCTGTGATGAATGCAATCATTAGAAAGTGCAGTTTAGTTAAGGTTGTGGTTGTAGTTTTTGTCTTCTGTCATTTCACCACCAAACTGCAGCTGGGAGAGAGAACTACTTACATCAGAACGACTTAAAACATGAATAGGTGCGCACTGATGGAGAACTGCGTGGGCTAGCCGTTCCTAAAAGCCTTTAAAGGCGTGTTTGAAGGCGACCGTGCTTTTACTCTGTGGAGTGTGCTCAAGGCTGGAAGCCAACTAAAAGGCACGTATTCGCTCCAAACCAATAGCACATGCTCACACACACGAGGGAGAAGCGCTGGGTGACTTGCGTCTTGGCGTATGAGTTGAAAACGGCGAGCTGGAGACGAGACAGCAGCGCACACTGTTTTTGGCAAAACCTCCCGAAATGAGTTTTTTCGCGCTTCTCGTAAGAACAGTCACGCTTGCGTTTGTTAGCTAGATCTGCACTTTTAATCACCGCCAGGGAGAGAAGACAGAGGAAGGAAACGTGAACATTTCGAGAACATTTCGACGTGCGACTGAAAGAAGCGGGAACAGGTAAATTGCAGCATGTTTGGAGCGAGCAAGAACGTATGTGTACCTCTCAGCGTTGCAGTTGTGGTGTCTATGGAGCTAGTGCTGTGTTTCCCTACCAGACAGCACAAAAGCGCGACCGCGAGATTCAGAAACGGCGCTGCTGCTGAGGTGAGCCACTACAGTTTTGTAGCTTATAGTTTGGTGCTCCCATATGTCACTTAAGGCAGATTGGTCATTGTGGTCTGGTCAGCTTCCCAAGAAACTGCATATGCATTACGGCATACTTTGTGCACTTTTTTGATTAATTAACGTCTCCCGTTCTGTTGATGACAGTTGGTGGGGGCCCCAGCTGGGTTGTAAGTTATACTAAACTTCACTGAAAATAAGTTAAAGTTCTTCCTTTTTCGGTTAGTAATGCTAGCTGGAGTAATTGCTGATGTCTACCAATATTTAAGCTGGTTTCTGGGTTTGTTTCTTGGATGGGGATTAAGCCTAGACTTCTAGTCTTGGACAAAGTAGCAATGCAAATGATATTTCACTAATAAAAGTCATATTTAACCTAGACTTGGGCTCAATCAGGGTCTGAGACCAGCGCTGACTGTCCTTGTGAGAGTCACGTGGACATATAAGGCCATAATAAGTCCAGAAAGCTGTGATGAAGAAAGCCAGAGGAAGTCACTTGGCATGAAACGTAGGGAGAGCGCCAGTTCTTTTGCTTTTCCATGTTTGTTAGACATGTAAGAGTCATTCTCCATGTCCAAAAAGATGCTTATTTTTTTTATTTTTGAAATGTTGTCAGAACAATTCAGTATATCATTTTTATGATCTTTGGGCCCTCAGGTGGCACTGCATTATAAACAGACATGATTCGGTAGTGGAAATCACTGCATGGGCTCAGAAACACTTTTGAAAACCACTGTCTATGAACACAGTTCGTCACTGCATCCACAAATGCAAGTTAAAACTCCTAAAACACAAAGAGGAAACTGTACATAAACAGGATCCAGAAATGCTGCTGCCTTCTCTGGGCCTGAGCTCATTTACAATGGACTTGGGGGAAATGGAGGAGTGTTCTGTAGTCCGACAAATGAATATTTGAAATTCTTTTTGGAAATCATGGACACAGTGTCCTCCAGGCTAAAGACCACTCAGCCTGTCAACAGTATACAGTTCGAAAGCCAGTACTCATGATGGTATAGGGGTTCATTAGTGCACATGGCATGGGTGATGTGCACATCGGTAAAGGCACCATTAATGCTGAACGATCTGTACATGTTTTGTCAATGTATGAAGCCATCCAGAGAACATCTTTTTCAGGGAAGACCTTGTTTATTTCAGCAAGACAATGTCAAACCACATTCTGTATGAATTACAACAGCATGACTCCGTATTAAAAGAGTCTGGGTGCTAAGGAGACCCCAAATAGTTCAGCAGCTGAACTCCTATATCAGACAAGAATGAGAAAACATATCACTATCAAAACTACAGCAGTTGGTCTCCTCAGTTCCAAAACACTAACAGAGTGCTGTTAAAAGAAGAGGTGATGAAACACAGTGGTGAACATGCCCCCGTTCCAACATTTTTGGAACATGTTGTTGGCATCAAATTCAAAATGGGCATATACTTTTCAAAAAACAATAAAATTTCTAGTTTCAACATTTGATGTGTTGTGTCTATTTTCAATTAAATATAGAGTTTAAATGATTTGCACATCATTTCATTTTGTTTACATATTGCACAGTGTCCCAATTTTTTTGGAAATGGGGTTGTAATTGTACAAGGTCACCTGACCTTCAATGAGGCAGGCAATTTACAAAATCCTCTATTTTAACCAGATTGTCACTGATGTCACAATCACATCATATTCATATAACACCAGTGACATGTGTTGACACCAGTGATTTAATGTTGATGTCATTATTGATCAGAACACTTGAAAAATGAAATATGAGAAATGAAAAAGAAATATGAACATTTGATCATTGTCAGTATTTAAGTCTTTTAATGGTTATTTTGTCAGTTTGCTGTCGTGACTAGGTATGGCCAGACAGAGTACAGCAGAGGGACAGAGACTTTGTAGGCTTCATAGAGATTCATTATGTATGGCTGCAAGAAACATACAGGAGAGACACTGAACAGAAGGGAAAAAAAACAAATAGGGCTATATACACTACATTGCCAAAAGTATTCACTCGTCTGCCTTCACACACATGTGAACTTG
>JAILXH010168275.1:3500-15895 GCA_023558415.1 Piaractus mesopotamicus
ATTGAATAATCCGCTATTTTAGAGGAACTGTTAATATCTTTCAATAATAGTAAGGAGCCTCTAAGTTGAGTTTTTTAATAAGACGTGGCCATAAATTAATATACTGCGGTCACAAGTTGATCATAACTCCTGGCCTCTTTAAAAAATTTTATGGCCTAAATATAGTAATTTGTGAACTCAGTATGATCATTTGTGACATCAATATAGTAATCATGGCCAACTTGAGAATATTAACAGTATATTAAGTTACTATGCCACCTTACTGTTACATGAAATGTTCAAAAAATACACTGCCTGATGCCAAAGACATTATTTAATAGTAGTTTCATGCCCCCTGGTTCCTATAACCACCACTGCAAAGAATGTAAGTTGATAAGTTTCTTTACAATGAACCATTTCATGTCAAACCACCTTGACTTTGTTTACATGTTAATTTTTGAATTATACAGAAATGTTGAATTTTCCTTCAAAAGTCATTCATAGTAGTTTTATTTGAAATGATCCATTCTAGAGAAACGTACCAACTCAGAATTGCTTGCAGCAGTGGTGAACCTGATGTCTGAAGCATTTAATCCCTCTAAAAGTTGATGTAACAAAGTTATTACATGAAATGGTTACAAATACATTGCCAATTTTATAATACTTTTGTTATAAGGTTTTGGCCTAAAATGTATTTAAAAAAACATATTCATGGCAGTACATGCAGGGCAAAATATCACTAGCAGATCTTTTTATTGCAAAAAAAACCTATATATATATATATATACACACACACACACATATATATATATATATATATATATATATATATTGAATAGACAATATAAAGTATGTCTTGTCATAATGTCATTAAATCAATGACCAGCATATTATAAATTAACACATCTTGAACATTATGAACCTTAAACACATGTCTTTATACATATCTGGGAAAACCCAAAGAAAACATTTTTTTAGATTTACCAAATATATAGATAGATTTATCAAATATATTGTTAAATATATCACTACAACAGAAAAACAATATCAAGTCAATATCATTGTTTACACAACATACGTATACATGTCACCCTACATATCTTTTATCATAAGTGTAAAGTACATTACACACATTAGTAAAGAACTAGCCAAGTTCTCCTACTTCAGTTTCTGAGAGGTTTGGTGACTGTAAGCCACAAATTTTGGTTGCTTCAGTTTAATATACCTTTACAGGCATTTCTGTGTATTTTCATGCTTTAGTAACAATAAAACATGATATTTCACTGTGCTTTTAGAACATGGCCACCCCGGAAGTTCAAAACTTCAGAGAAGAAACTTTCTAAATTTGCATTGACAAGTTTTGTTCTGTATAGCATGGGCTAATTTTATTGTGACATATTTAGTGTAGGGAATAAAAATGTTCCACAATCACTATAAGTACACAAACTGCGTAAACTGCTCTGTGTCGAGCTTCTCTCTCTGAATGTACCAGACCCATGTCCATCAGTAAAAAGAGCCCAAGCAGCTCACTCTGATAGGACCGTGACTAAAGGGGACAGGAGTTCCACTACAGGGACTAATTTTAAAGAAAAACAGGAAAACATTGTTCTAAAATTAAAGCTACACAATCTAAGTTTTGGGGATTTGGAGACCTCTGTGGTGGAAATGTGTAATTGCGTGCAACATGTGATGGGGCATTTTGCAACATCGGTTGTGCTTCGGCCCCTTTCCCTGAGTGGATAAATGTGATGATTGCGAGCACATTGGAGGAGTATTCAAAGAGAACTCAGTCAGCACATGGTACAGGGCGTGTCTTCCAAGAATGTGAGTTAATTAACTACTATTGTTATCATCTCTTCATTAGCAAAATGTTGACTTTGCTTTTGAGACCTAAACATCAAGCTGGACCCTCTGGTTGGGTCTTCCTGTTAACTGAAAATGTAGATAAAAGTGTCAATAGTCAATCTAGTGAGTTTCAGATTTAAACTGAGAGCAAATCATCACTGGCAGAACTTTTTATTGCATCAAGAAAATATTGAATAGACAATATAAAGTATGTCTTGTCATAATGTCATTAAATCAATGACCAGCATATTATAAATTAACACATCTTGAACATTATGAACCTTAAACACACGTCTTTATACAGATCTGGGGGAAGAAACAGACCTGAACAAAAAAGCGCAGCATCAAACAGCAGCATCTGTGTTAGCCAGCTGTGCAACCACATCTGCAGTTTTTGATATGATTGACATTGTAGTTGCTTATGAGTGTCATGAATCAGACATATTCACTTATCCCTCATTTGTTTTAAGAGAATATACTGTACAGATCAGATGAGTGCCAAACGTTATGTGGCAACTGCTATAGTATTTTATATATAGAATGATACTATATTGTCCTTCCATCTTACAGTACTGTACAGTACAAAGGTCAGAGACCACCCTTTCATGTATTTCATTTCTCATCAAAACAGCCTTTATGCAAAGGTTATTCCTTTTCAGTGTCAAAAAAGAAGCAAGAAACATACATTTGACAGTAAATTACACCACAACTAAATATAATTTCAAATGTTGCAGTTTCTGTTTTTTTCAAGAGGCTTACTTTCAGTTTTTCAAAGAAGTCTGCAGGGATTTTGTTCCAAACTCACAAGTTCAGTTTTTGAAGTTGCATTTTCTGCTTTTCACAATCCAAGCAATCCCACACACATTCAGTGATGTTGAGGTCTAGGCAGAAAACATATATTTAACAGACAATTACACAAAAGCAACCAACATTAGGTATAATATCAAATTTATCAGTATTTAATTTGTCCACTTCTTTTCTTTTGTGCACCTTTAACTCTTCCATCTTTTCAATGTTAAAACTAACCAGTTACAGCTGCATCCTTTTAACAAAAGCTGTTCCCAAATGAGTCACTGATATTATATCCACCTTCAAAGAGATACTAACATTCACACAAACAACTGCCTTGCAAATTTCTTTCTCATATCCACCTATACTGGCTAAAGGAGATATTTCTGAGGAGGTTAGATATAACAATCTACTTGCATATCCTTAGGAAAATGAAAACATGAAAAAAAAACATGAAAAAACAGAAGTTTTAAAAAAATATTAAAAGAAGGGACTCCAACCATGCAAGACCTGGTAAACTACCAAAACTGTCCCCAGCAGATAAACAGAACTTTAATCTTTCATCTTTATGAGAATATCAAGCTCCACTCTTGCTTCAGATCTAAAAAATCCACAGGTGTTTCTGTCCATCCTTCCACTGTGAGAACACAACTCAGTGCTATGTAGCTGTTGAGAAGCCCTGCTTTTGCCCAAACACTGAATTATGAATAATTTGTATTTAAAGGCCGTTTTGATTGGAAATAAAATAAGTGAAGGGTTATCTCTGACTTTTGTACAGTACTGTATATCGCAATCTTTAGTTTTGTTCTCCATTTGAGGCTTTCCGGTTTAAAACCATCTGGGGTGAGGATGCCTTTGAGATCACAGTGCGTTTGGTCATAAGTTGCGGCAACCTGAAATGAGAGTGCATCTTTCAGCAACCAAGTGTTTGTACAGTACCGACAGCTTTGCAACAAACCTGGATGATGGCATTGTACCAATACAACAACAATACATAAATAAGAAGCATCAATAAAAAAAATAAAAAAAAAAAGCATTGTAAACAATACAACATGAAAACAATACAGTTCCTTTCAGGAATGTGTGCAGCAAAGTATCATTGCCACTGGGCAACAAGTCGACTGACTTTGGTAAACTACATATAAAAGTAATAGGAAAGACTACTTGGCTGGTTCATTCTTCTTTTCCTTCTTGAGAGAAAAAACAAAGCCAATTATGTGTAGATCTTGAAGAATTGCTTCTCTCCTTTTGCCAGCAAATCCTGCTGTGTTTAACAAGGGACCAATTAACAACATCTCTGCAGTCAGCAGTCTATAGGGAATGTGGATGTGTGAAGAGGAGGTGTTTTACAGGCTTCTAGCTGAAACACACAGGTCCGACAGTAAATCCGAAGTCTTCGGTGAGGTCACTGTGGTCAAACAGTGCCAAGTCTCTGATTGGTAAAAGGTCCAGGTCTTCAGTTTCGAACTGGAACACAGACTCCTGAGGCCCTATATCCAACTCCTCCATTGGCTGCAATATCAGTGACCATTAATGAGCAATATACAGCCAAACAAGCCACATCAGACCCTGTTTACACTTGCTTATTTCATGTGAGTTGTATCTGGATTGTAATATGTATTTTATTCATGTGCATTTACGCTTGGTAGTCAAATCTCTGGTCACATTTAAATCTGATAATCTGTAAATCAGCTCAAAACATGGCAGTTAATTGCTTGTGTTTTTATGGGTTTTTTTTTTTTCTTTTGTGCAAAAGATCTTTGCCACTGAAAATCACAATTTTGCATAGTGCTTATTTCTTTTAAGGGGCACTCCAAAATGGAAAAATGTAACCATCGCTACATCTGTTGTAAACATGCCTTCTCGCCTTAGTAGCCTTAGTAGTCCTTTTAAAGGCTAGGAATATCCCCTTCTGATGATATGTCCTGAAGGTGGAAGGAACATTTGAAAAACTACAAGTATTTTGGGCAGGGTTTTTGAATGTGGGCTATTTTGAATCTTTTTGATTTTTTTCGTTAGCCGGTCAGAAGAAAGGCAAACTGCTTCTAGGAAGCCAGATATCTTATTGCAGTTATACAAATCATTGCTCATTTTCCTCTCACAGTCCAATTTACTTATTTTTCCTTCCTTCCTTTCTTTAGTTATACTTTGTGAATTAGTTTAGTAAATCATTTAATCTAGCACAGTGTCAGCAACAACATTTTCTATAAAATCATTTTACATTAGGCCTACTCATTATTTTTGTTCTCTCTGTTGTTTGTAATATTTGTCCAAGTTTAGTTAGAGCTTGTATGCAGGACAATAATCTGGGTGGTCCGATGGTGAACAGTCAGTGGGGTGCCAGCCTTATCAAGCCAGTGGACCTATATATGCTTTCTATCTGCGAAGCTAAAAGCTAAAGTTAGCAAGGCAGCTATCTGAGTATCTAGAAATCTTACCTTAGTTTGCTTTTTTTTTCTTTGAAAGGGTAAAAATATTGACGGCTGAGGTGAAAGGTATTCTAATGCTAGCTTGGTTGTATTCATTTGCCTATAGATCAAATATCACCAAGCTAGTAGTCAGGATTGGTTGACACCACAGGGATTCCTTATGGCTGTTTGATGTATTTGCATAATGCTTGCTGGGTATTGTAGTGAGAGAACACTCATGATAACATGAAACTCATGAATTCTGTCAAAGTGATAAGACTAAGGGATATAATTCTGTACTACAGACTATTACATAGCACATCCAATAATATAATAAACTCTAGTTCTGGGCCGCAGTGTCCCTTTAAAGTGAGGCAGCAACTTGCAAACGTATTTAAATCTTTCTGAAATGTGTCTTGGGTCTATATACACCTGCATTTATATGTAAATAATCCCTATCAAGATATAATCCTGATACTGAAGATGCATGAAGAAAAACATGTATAAACAGAGTCAAAACTGAATCCAAATAATACAAATGTGGAAAAAACATACCACACAATCTCGTAATGTCCCTAAGAAGCTCTGTCTCCGAGAGTCTGCGAGGAATTTGATTTCTCTCTCGCTCGAGCCCTGCCTGCTCATGCGCTGGCAGGAGAATGTGATGTTCTGCGTGACCAGCCTGCTGTTTAGCCGCAGAAACCTCATCTGGACCACGCTGATTTCTGTATAATTAAACTTCAAAGGCGAACAGGGAATGCAGTAAGTGAAAAAAGGAAGAGCGCAAGCTATTAAAAACTCAGTGAGATTGGCTTTGCCGCTATGTGAGATATACCTGAAAGCCACTGTCCATGGTACTTAGCCAGGTGAAAGAGTCTGCCTCTGAGTCTTTCAGCCACGCTTTCATCGGTACCTGCAGCACAGGGACTTGGATTAATCATCTCAATACAGCAGGTATAAGAGCTCACAGCATCAGAGAGAGCTGAGAAGTGTCTGAAATACTCCAGCAGTATGTACCTGCGGTCGGAGAGGAGAAAGACACGTCTGACCACCTGAACTGAAGCGACAGTAGACTAGAAGAGCATCTGTAGGATTGCCTTGGTTTGGATCGATGTAGTACATTCCTGAAACAAGTACATCTTAAATGTCACAGTAGCCGGTTATTTCCCATAACTGATCAGACGTGATGGATGTTTATAATAGTCCCTATAAAACGGATAGTTCTGTCTCCAAGTATGACTGTCGAAGCTTCTATAAAATACTAGACATACAAACTTATGAACACACACATAAATTGAATTCTGTATTGCTATCCAGCAAGTTTTTAAAAAACATTACGCTGTTTTCAGAATAATCTTTGGCCAACATATTGCTTGATGACCAGCGCTAAGGCTGGCACATTGGATGGACCTGACAAATTCACAGGTGAGCTGAACCCTGAATTTTTACCAGTAACAGAATTTTCTTATTCACATAACCATGTGGATACTGACCACAGTAAATGGTTAAAGCTAATCATTTTATTTATTTATTTATTTATTTTCACTTTACATGTAACAAAGATTCAAAGATCTCAAAATGACTAGAAGAAAATGTGTTTCTATTATCATGTTACATTATTATTAGTAATATTATTATTATTATTATTATTATTAATAATAATAATAAACATGAGGATGAGGAGCAAGTATGTGTTAAAGCTAAATCTTTGTCAAATAAAAAGTACATCACTGTGGTTATAATGTATTTTCATCTTTTTTTGGCGTTTTACCCCAAATGTCTCCCCAATTTAGTTGTGCCCCCATCACCTAGATTCCACCGCCTGTCTAGGTCCCCCCCATCACAGGATGCTACCAGCCCTAGGAGGGTGAAGGCTAGCACGTGCTTCTTCTGATTTATGTGAAGCACCATCACATCATCTGCCGGTAATACAATGTCAATGGACAGCTTGGAGAATGCCAATTCTGTTACGTCAGCTAACAGACATGCATGTTGGCTAGCATCACTCTGAGTGATGTGGGGGAAAGGAAGGGCCATCTTACCCACCCAAAGAGCAAGGCCAGTTGTGCTCCGTTAGACTCCTGGCTACAGGTAGCTGTTGCATTACCGCATATTGAACTTGTGATCTCCCAATAACAAGGCCAACACTTAGACTAATTGCAACTGTAATGAATCTAGTAAGAAAGAACGGAATTGCGAATGTCACACAAAGTTTGCCGTTCAATGCCGTGGTGTCTGTGCCCGCTTAGTCTGACTGTATGAGAGCTGAGACAGAACTGAGATGCATAACTGTTTCGTCTGATTGTCTTAGGATGTCCTAATATCACCATGCCTTAGCCGGCTTTTTGCACAGGCGTTATATCTGTCTGCTTCAACAAGCACGTTCAACCAGCACAGCTCAACAGCCATGTCAATCAAACAGTCTAATCTATGTTAGGTATAATTAATGTGTTATCACCCAACATGTATAAACATTCAGTTATGTTCAATTGTGGGAATATAAGTGTTTGCATGAAATAAATCAATAAATGAATTATTTTTTTTGGTGGTAAATGAGTTCTTGCCATCACTGGGGGTGGTTATGACAATAACTGGTTACATCTGCTTAGCAACTTCAGAACAGGATACAACCTAAAACATAGATACATAAAACCTGAAACTAATAATAGAAACAAATCTACATTTGTTTTTGCACAAAGAAGCAACATAACATTAATATGCTCGCAATATTTCTCTGTGATTCTGCTATTTATGATCACACATTTAGCAAGTATATATATATTTATGTTTTGGTAAGATCTGAATATTGAAACTACATTTGAGTAGTAATTTTGCATGGACCAGGGATAAAAGTGGGTGGGCCTAGGCCCACTGGGCTCAAACATATCACCGACACTGGTGGCAACCACAGCTTACTGTTATCAAACCACATTGCTTTGCAGGATAATTGTTTAAAGTGATCATTATTAGTAATAAATTAAGTTTTAATTTACTGAACATTCCTGAATTTTACCATACTGTATTCTATCTTGCTTCACTTCACGCCATGCCTAATGACACCCCTGTACTGTGGTAAAAACAGTGTAATGCACAACCCATTGTGGCTTTTAATTTATGATGCAGTTTTCTTAGTTTTTTAGCATATATTACTGTCTATAAAGTAATGGCAGCATAAATGAAGCTCCTACCATCAGTGTAGTTTGGATGGCACATCAGCAGCTCCAAGCAGGTCGTTGCTGGATGCTCTTTAGTGCCGTCTGGTGGATCTATGAAGAGACGCAGGTCTTGCTGAAGGGAGTCCAGTAATGTTCTGATGAGGGGGTAGTTTGGCTTGTCTGACTGATACATAAGGTCCTAATTTGGATGAGATTAAAACACATGATCTGGTCACAGAAAATGTTTTCCTCTGGTTTTAAGAAAACACATTTTCTTTAGCAATGGCTGTCACTGTAAAGAACCTGAACCTGGACATTTGTTTACACAAACAGCTGTTACTTGCCTTTAGCTGAGTCACTGTGAGGTTAAGAGATAACCCTGGAGGCCCTGGAGGACCTGGTGACCCCTGCAGGAAACATCAGATCGTGTCACTACAGCAAACCTTGCCAAATTTCTGTATTGGTAGTGATCTGAAGCAAAAGTTGTTATACTTACAGGCGGTCCTTTTAGACCTGCAGATCCGAGCAGCCCTGGATATCCCTTTAAGCCCTGACAATATACGAAACATATTACAATACAGTACGCCTTGTAATTCAACCTGTAACATGTTCTTACAGAATGGTGTATGAAACTGCTTTTTCTGAAGCAAAACTAAGATAACAGACTATAATTAAATAAATGTTTCAGACCTTTTCTCCAAATAACCCCTGTGGAGAACAGAAATGAACAGAATTAACAGTCACTTTATGCAGAGTGTTCACCGAGTGCATGATCTGCACTTTAAGGAGGCTAATTTTCTTCTCTAAGTACTTTAGAGACTTCATTAAGATTACATTAGTAGCACATTAAAGACTCTCTGAGAGCCCTGTGCAAGCTGATTACTGGCTCTAAAATGGTTCAGACGAATGGGACTTTATGTTAATCTTCAAGTGGATAGTGTTTTACATTAACAGATTTTTTTTTTAAGAATTCAGATAAGCTAACTTACAGGCAGGCCTGGTAGGCCTGGTCTCCCTCTTGGTCCTGTAGGACCGATATCACCCTAAAACAAACACAGCATGTAAAAATTCTCCCATTGAGTACCTATCGCATGTTTGGAATATTAAGCTGGATGAAAATACATCATTCAACATGTCACCTGCTCTCCTTTTGTGCCATGTTTGCCAGTCTGTCCAACGAGGCCCTGTTCCCCCTGAAATTAATGGAAAGAGATTTAATAGCCTGTGTTTGTAGTTACGTGAAATACTTGTTTATACATTCAGCTTCGTGGTTATTGTCAGAGATGGATAAAAAGAGGCAGTCCGGGTTTCATTTAAACTCTCCTGGTACTTCACGGAATCCATGATGCCATGTATCCTAACAAGGTTCCCAAGTCCTTTGGAAAAAAATATTGCCCCAAAGCATCACAGGTCCTCAATCATACTTAAAAGTAAAATGAAGTTCTTTTCTGTAAAACCATCCTTCTTTGTACTCCAAACCCAAATAGAGCTTTTTGTTGCCAAAAAACTCTATTTTTGTCTCATCTGACCATAGAACTCAGTTTCACTCAAAGTACCAGTAACATCTAGTGAACTCTAGGCGCATATGTTTGTGGTTAGATGAAAGAAAAGGCTTCTTCTGGCACGCCTTCCAAATAGTTTGTTGGTTTGGAGGTGGTGTCTAATTGAAGTTTTGGAGATTTGGTAACCCAAAGATGCTACAATCTTCTGCAAATCTCCAACTGTGATCCCTGGAGAAATGTTTGCCTCTTTAACTATCCTTTTCACTGTGCTTGGGGGCAAAATACACTGGTGGCCTTTTCTAGGCAGGTTCATTACAGCTCTGGTTCTCTGAGTCATTGCCCTATCAGATGTGTAGCTATTTTGTAAGCCATTGTCTGATTTATGAAGGTCAAAAAACTTTTGTCTCGTTGCATTTGTGTTTTTCTAATGACTGATGGAAGAGAGTTTGACCGCTGTGTCACCTCCAGTGAAACAGGGAGTCATGGATGATTGCTTAAGAGTTCCTGAACATTAAGGTAGACTTAAAAAAGTGAAATGGAAATATGCTTTAGTTCAATTTTGTTCATAAGACCTTCTAGGGATGTCAATAATTGTGCCACATGTTTTGTCAATATACAGTCTAGCCAAAAGTAAGACACCGCTCCTAATTATATGTTTTAGAATCACTCATTTCTAACAGATATATAAAATCAAGCACATAGCCACGCTGTTTCCAGAGACAAACACTGGCAGTACAATTGGTTGTACTGAAGAGCTCAGTGACTTTAAACTTGGCACTGTCATAGTATGCCACTTTTGCTTCAAGTCAGTTTGTAAAATTTCTGCCCTGCTAGATCTGCCCTGGTCAATTGTAATTGCTATTACTGTGAAATGGAAGCATCTAAGAGTAACAACAGCTCAGCTACAAATAGGTAGACCACATAAACTCACAGAACAAGGCAGCTGAATGCTGAAGCACACAACGCATAAAAATCACCTGTTCTCTGTTGTATCACTCACTACAGAGTTCCAGACTGGCTTTGGAAGCAACAACGGCACAAGAACAGTGCATTGTGTGTTTCAGGAAATGTTTTATGCGGTTCAAACATTTTCTCTAGAGTAATGAATGAATCATGCTTCTCTATCTCGCAGATGAATCTGGGTTTGGTGGATGCCAGGAAAACACCACCTACCAGAATGTATGGTGCCAACAGTAAAGTTTGGTGGAGGAGGGATAATGGTCTGGGACTGTTTTTCAGCGTTTAGGATCAGCCTCTTAGTTCCAGTGAAGATGCTAATGTTAGCGCTACAGTGTACTCAGATATTTCAGACAATTCTATGCTTCCAACTGTGTGGTGACAATTTGGAGAAGGCCCTTTCCTGTTCCAGCATGACTGTGCCCCTGTGCACAAAGCAATATCCATAAAGACATGGTTTGATGAGATTGGTGTGGATGGACTCCAGTGGCCTACAAAGAGCCCTGACCTCAACCCTTTGGGATGATTTGGCATGTTGATTGCGAGCCAGTGCCTGACCTTACAAATTTCCACAGACACACTCCAAAATCAATGACATTAGCCTCATAGGTCCAGTGCAAAATGACAGAAGCAAACTTCAGACACCAAAGATGTCTTGGCTAATTGGCATAAGGACAAAATTATGCACATTTGAACCATCACATTAAGTGAATGAATGCCATTACTTTCACTCCATCGCCCCCTGGTGGACCAGGTGGCCCCATGTCCCCTTTCTCTCCCTGCAGATGAAAAAAGGAGCATTAATTGTCAGATAAGTGATCCAGGAAATGCAGGATGATCCCCGAATCATCAATGAAAAACATCATACCTGTGGTCCTTTTTCACCTTTATCTCCTTTCTGTCCCACTATGCCAGGTAAACCCTGAAGGAAAGGGAAGGAGGAAGATGCAGGACATATTTGAGTGATGTATGAGCTGTTTTGTACAGTGCATCCAAAACAATGAAAATCAATTTTTTATTCAAATCAAGGATGCAGCAGGACTGAAAAGCTCTGTTCAGTGATGATTCCTCATGATAGAGGAGGTTATAATCACTCACGTATAAGCCTGGTCTCCCTGGTGGTGCAGTCTGCCCCACAGACCCCGGCTGACCCTGAGGAAAACCACATCAGCTAAATCAACCAAAACCTTAGCAAAGCCAGGTCTATTTCTCTTGGTTATCACTTAAAAACTACTCTGAATTGGAGAATTCTAAAGGTTACTGCCTTCTAGATCAAGTTAGGGATAAGAATATTCACCTTCTCTCCTTTGACTCCTCTCAGCCCTCTCTGTCCAGCTTTCCCTCTTTTACCCTGAGGATGAAATAGTAATACTGATTCTGGTGTTCTAATTCAAACACAGTAAGAGGGTTTAGAACCGTGTTGTTTTTCTTACCTTCCGTCCAGCATTCCCAGTCATTCCAGGCTGTCCATCTCGACCGTCCTTTCCCTGGAAAAATAAAAAAAACTGGATCGGACTGATGGGGACTGATCTAGCATGCTCTATCTACAGTGCTTGAATAAATAAACAAGCACTGTAGATAGAGCTAGAGATGGAGACAGACAGTAATAAATAAGGAAGGAAAAGCATCTTAATTGACAATAAGAGATGAAGGAAAAAGTGACCTGACCTTCTGACCTTTCTGGCCCTCTCTTCCCTCAGGACCAGATCTGCCCTTTGGACCCTAAAAAAAGCAAACAATGATGATAAAAAAAAAAAAAA
>JAILXH010168275.1:16271-38323 GCA_023558415.1 Piaractus mesopotamicus
CATTTTCTGTTGCTCATGATCCAGGAAATCCCAAACACATTCAGCAATGTTAAAGTCTGGATTCTGGGGTGGCCAGCCCACCAGCAGCTTTCTTTATCTTATGTCTAATCTCCTATATATTTCCTGAAAAAGAAATGACTTGAAGTCAAAGGCCTTTTTGACTATTAATATAAATACACAACCATGGAATATTATAATAGTGGATGACCAAAGAATACTTTCAATCTGGAAGAAAACCCCCTAAGTAAAGTAAAAAGAAGAATTCACTAGCATGACGTTCACCATAAGATGCAAACCAATGACAAGCCTCAAGAAAGGCCAGATTACAGTTTGTGAAAATTGTACAACAACATCCTAAAGAGTTCTGAAACAATATGTAATGGACTGGTCAGATGAAGAGTAACTGCAGAGGTTGAAAGTCAAGAATGCATGGACAGAAAAAACAAACTGCTCATCTCGATGCTAACCATACCATTTCATCTGTAAAACATGGGGGCATGAGCATCTACAGCTACAGTAGAGCTGACTAATTTCTGTTTTAATGATTATATAACTACAGAAAGGATGAATTATGAAATGTACAAAAGCGGCTACTCACATCAAAACAAATGCTGAAAAAAGCGTAACAACTGAAAAAAAACGTACTACGAACTAAAACCGAATTAAAGGTGGATTTTTAGGACCAGTAAACATGCATTTTACTTACTGGGGGCAAAAACTATGCATTATACAAATATGATGAAAATATACATAATACTGTACATATTACTCTCACATTACCTTACATCCTGTGCTTTAACCTCACAGTCATAATTTCAAATTCAACGTGCTGGGGTGCTGCTTTATTACTTACAAACTGTACTGTATTGGTTCTACATCATTATAATTACAGTAATAACACATAGCTAAGAATTAAGAAAAACCCTGCTAGGGACAAAAACACTAACCTGTGGTCCAGGAGGGCCAACTGGTCCATCAGGTCCCATTTCTCCTTCAGGCCCCTACACATGGGAGCAAGTTGACACTTCTATAATTGGGAGTCCTTGGTACAAAGCAGAGCTTGAGGTGGAAAAATGCACGCCAAATGCATAATTCTGAAAAACAGCACACTGTACCTCTAATCCTGGAAGTCCTGAAGGACCTCTGATTCCTGGTAAACCCTCTGGTCCCTGTCCAGGAAACATCAAAACAATAGCATTGGGGCAATTCTGGCAAATTAGAGAGGATAAGCTACATTTCTCTTAGGCTTACTTTCTTTCCTGGAGGTCCTGGCTTGCCAAGGTCACCTTTCAGTCCCTCTGTTCCTGGTAAGCCTTTAGGACCTGTCAAGCCTTCAAGGCCTCTAGGACCCACAGCTCCCTAAAACAGGTGGAGTATTTAGAATGGTGAAAGAGAACAGTTTCAGAATGTGATCAATGTTTGTGGGAATGACTGGGGTGCCAGTAGAAATGTTGGGACCCCTGAACAGAGCTTGTAACAACATAAAATGTGACAAATACTCATAATAGTCCATTTTTGTTATAATTCATACTTTCACTATGCTGTCATCTCTAGCCAGCAGCAAGCTGTGAATATGAATATAAGCAACATGGCTCATCATCATTATCATCCTCATCTTCTTAACCCACTTGATTCAGCTAGGGTCATGGAAGCAAAAGGGAAAGCAGAGAATCCCAGGCAACCTTGTTCTCTGCAACTTTCTCCAGCTCCATTCTGGACCCTGAGCTGCTCCCAGGCCAACTTGAAGATATAATCCCTCCAGCAGGTCCTAGGATGACGAACCACCTCAACTGTCTCCTCTCAATGTGGAGGAGTGGCAGTCCTACTTTGAGCCCCTTGCAGATGACTGAGCTCCTCACCCTATCAAGTAGATTTTAGCTCACCACCTTGAGAAGAAAGCTCATTTCTGCTGTTTGTGTCCGCGATCTTATTCTTTCGGTCATTACCCAAAGCTCATGACCATAGGTGAGGATGGCGACATAGGCTGCCTGGTAAACAGAGAGCTTTGCCTTATGGCTCAGCTCCTTGTTCACCACTACAGTCTGGTCAGTAACCACATTACTGCCTGTCCAAGCCTGCAGTCGTTCTCACAATCCCCCTTCCCATTACTCGTGAACAAGACCCCGGGATACTGAAACTCCTCCACCTGGGCCAGGTCCTCTCCCCTTGCCTGGAGGGGGCATGCCATCTTTTTCCGGGCAAGGACTATTTGGAGGTACAGATCTTCAAATATGTACATTATTTAAAGGCCACTAAAATCTCTACAAAAATACTTAATTATCCAGCTATAGGTCATGAAATTCAGTCATGGAGTAAATATTCTGGTTGTAATTCTTACATTACCCAGGCCGATAAGTTGAAGGGGAGGCTATAGAGTAGCTATAGCTTTCATAGCAGACACTGGATATTTGGATATATGGATGGCTTGGGTATTTTTAAGTAATATAATCAAATGGATTATTTTTCCCTGTAACTTTGTTATTAGATTAACCAGGACACTGTTGGCTCTCTGTATGTGAAATATTGTGACTTTTTGTTGAGCTGCTAGCGAGGAATGAGGGGTGAGAAGTCCCTGCTGTGAAAACAGTTTACACCTTTACAAAAGACAAAGACATCTGTGCTGAGAGAAAGCAGACAGCACACCTGCAGCTTTCTTCATATCTCGTACATGTCATGTACAGCCACAGTAAAGCAAAAAAAAAATTGCAATTAAAGTAAAAACAGTAAAAATACTTTCATAAATGTTCACTTGTACGCTTAGTCGCAAAGATGAAAATTTAGTTTTGTAAATCATACACAAATGCATCACACAAATATATTCCAAACCAACATTTTTCAAGAAAAAAAAAGTGTAAAATGCATTTAATCAACTGAAGGACCATCAAAACAGGTGGAACTTGCATTTTTATAGCTACTGTTAAAAGGGGTTAAACTTGAACATGACACGTGCCACTTTTGAAAGCCTGATTTATGTTTTTTGCTTCATCTTCATTTGAATAAAAAAGCATGTCCTGCTGTTGTTACAAACCGTGATTGCCTACAATTCTGGCTGTTTACACAGAGGAGCCCACTTCAGGGTAACAGAATGCGAGATGTGTTGCTGCTGGTACTGCATTGTAAACTAGTCTTTAATTACTATTTAATGAATTAAGCATTTCTATTAAGAATATTTTAGTAAGCCTTAATCACATGCAATCGTTGGCCCTTGGAAT
Source organism: Piaractus mesopotamicus (assembly GCA_023558415.1). Classification (NCBI taxonomy): domain Eukaryota; kingdom Metazoa; phylum Chordata; class Actinopteri; order Characiformes; family Serrasalmidae; genus Piaractus; species Piaractus mesopotamicus. Next base: position 19,484 of record JAILXH010168275.1, read on the forward strand.
CATCCTAATCCCCCCAAACATCTTTACGGTGCCCATGGGGAATTATAACAAAGAGAGCTAATGTACTGACCTTGGGTCCAGGTTTGCCCATTTCGCCCTTTGATCCTCTTTGTCCAGCTACTCCCTTTTAACAAGCAAGAAGTAGTGTAAATCAAACAGACTCAAACAGGACTCCTGTAAAGGTAAATCACTTTAATACAAGCACCAAAAAGGCATTGCAAGCTAATCTGTTGCACTTGAAATACTGGAACTGAAATACTGCAGAAGGCTGCAATAAGCAAATGAGCCTCTAGCCAATTACAACGTTTTTTTCCCTGTGCTGTGAGCATTGTGACTAATTACAGTTTAAGTGTTTTTGTGTCTGTTTTGATGACTCAAGGTATTCATGTGATTAACAAAAGTAACCTTTTATTTATATATATAAAGCAGGCCAATCATTAACCATGCCACATTATTGATTCACCAATGTGTTTTTAAAGAAATTAGTTCACTTAAATGTTTACGTCTTTACTTTTGGAGCGACATGACTAATTTAGCAACACAGTAATGGAAGACTGTCACCCAAAATCCTTTAGGGTGATTTAGACTTCTATTATATTAGCCTTGTAGCTCCACAGCAATCCTCTAATATGTTGCAAAGCGTACTGCAAGCTTATTTACTACTTCAGTAGTTAACACATGATGGTTATTTACCTGTTCACCTGGTTCTCCAGTGAAGCCTGTCAGCCCTCTAATGCCAGAATCCCCCTGTAAGACAAAACCACGAAGTCAAATTGGATAATATTTTTTACCAGCAAAGGAGGACAGGGGTGAAAAACATTAAATACCTTTGGCCCTGGTGGCCCATCTGCCCCAGGCCCTCCACGTGGTCCTATCAAACCCTGTAATTCATTAAATACACTTATTTCACACTTTTATTAATGTATTTGAAAATTAAAAGAACATTCAGGACTAAAATGTTCCTCATTGCATAAAAGGATAACATGGAAAATGAGACAGTACCTCTAGCCCCATCAGGCCTGGTGGGCCAATCTTTCCCATTAGTCCATTCTGACCCTGGAAATAATGAGCACAAATGGTATGCCATTAAAAAAGGAAACTGGCATGAAAAAAATAAATAAATAAATAAATCACAAAAGTACAAAGAAGTGAGAACTCACAAGCTGTCCAATGTAGCCCTTATCGCCTTTTGGCCCTTTCCCTCCTCTGGCCCCAAAGACTCCTGGGGGCCCCACAAGCCCAGAGACACCCTGTGGGCCAGTGTCACCCTAGAAATAGACTATACTTTTTGTAAACTGTAAACCACATCATCTGACTGAACTAATGACAAAGCTTTCTTAAATATTGTTGTACCTTCCGTCCTTTCGGGCCTGAATCTCCAATGCTGCCTACAAGACCTGCAGCTCCCTAAAATAAAGTACCATCTAATTAGAATTTCAGGACATGATAAATGTGAAAGCCACTCATTCTAATTCAAAATAAACAAGACTTTATTGTAGCTTGTCCAAACAGATGCGGCTTACTTGGATGCGGCCTTAGGCCTAACCCTGATGTCTCAATACCTTGTCCCCGTAAATTGATTTAGCAGTTACGGAGTTGAGCCCCCTTTTGTTTGATTCTCCTTACAACAGTGACCATGAAAAGATAGATACCTCTTTGCCTCTTGGTCCTGGTTCCCCCTGCATCCCTGGAAGGCCTTGTTGCCCTGGTTCTCCGGGAGGCCCAATCGATCCAGGATTTCCAACTGGTCCAGCTGAACCCTACAACAGAAATTATGGCTCAACACAAGAGAAAAGTGTGGATGACAGGAGACAGTGAATAATTGCTGATTCTAGATAACATGTTAGAATCCTGGCTGTATATAGATCACATTTAGGAACCAGAATTCAGCTAACAGAGTCACTTACATGATCCCCTTTTCTCCCTGGTGGTCCTTCTAACCCACGTGGACCAGGATAGCCCTTGAGAAAGAAGACATGTATTACCATCTAGTGCAATTTTTTTATTTCTACTGCATTCCATAATAAAATATATTATGGAGTTTATTTAAGTATCTAAGAAGACATTTTTTACATCATTTGTTATAGCATGCACGCAGTGATATGAGCATGTTTCAGTGAGCCCTCATTTTTAATGCACTTATCCAACCTGTGGTCCATCCAGTCCAGTAGAACCAGGGTCACCAGGAGGTCCCGGAACTCCCTGCGGGGAAAATATAACACCGTTTTCTAGTAATGTGCAATATTAACATTAATTCATATTATGACTGCAGTTACACGTTGCATATGCACATGCTTCATAAACTGCCTTGTGCAATATATAGCTATTCTATGAGGTCTCATACTCATTAAGAACCACTTCTACCTGATCTCCTTTTTCTCCAAACACGCCCGCCATTCCGTCTGTTCCTCGTGTGCCCTGACAAACAGGTAGATGATCATCATCATCTCTTTGACATCATAGATACTATTTATTCACTGGTACAATATGGTGGTTTGCAGCTGCAATAGATTAGTATAATTCCATTTCAATTAAGATTCTGATGACATAATGAGTAAAACGAGTAGTACCCACTCACTGGCAATCCAGTGGGCCCATCTTTGCCACGTGGCCCCTGAGGTCCCGGACTGCCAGGAGGGCCTGGCTTCCCTGGCATGCCTAGAATGCCTGGCAGACCTGGTAAACCCTAAAATTACAGAGGTCTTAAGCTACCAGATACAGTCACAAAATCAAAGCATCAAATCTAGCTCCCCCATGTGGACATAAAGTTATAGCAATACGTTACATGAAAAGTACATGAAAAGGCTGACAAACCAACTCTGCTGATGTTCTTTTTTGTAAAAAAAAAAGAAAAAAGTACACAGTGATATGTGTGTTGTATGAGAAATGTTACAAGCAAAACGATTACAAATAAGCATAAATCCATAAATGGGAAATGTGCGGGGTTACTCCAGCCTTTTTCAACCTAATCTCTTTTTGCTGCATCTGTAAAATACTATGATTCATGACATATAATAATTTCAATGTGTTTCCCTGTACTTAGTAAAAGAACAGAAAACCTGTTTGAAACTCAGTTATAATGGAAGGCCAGGTGATTCATCTGTGTTTTGAGTCAACAAGTTTTCTATACTTTTCCAAGTACAGGAAAACTGTTGTCATGGCAACTGACAGTGTTCCACACATGCAGCTCCTTTATGGATGATGTGACACAGGAGACAACAGGAGATACTCACAGGTGGTCCTTGAATGCCAGCTGGTCCTATTTCACCTTGACGACCCTAAATGATCAGCCAAAAAAAAAAAAAGGAAATTAGTGATGTCGCCTTCTGCTGAGGTTACACAGCTGTTTTTAGGTTTTGACAACAAACAATGTCAGACAGAACTACCACACCTGAGGTCCAGGTAGGCCTCTCTCACCTGGCGGACCAGGCAGGCCCTAAAAAAAATCCACACAACAAATTGCTCTTGTTATCCTATGAACATATGAACCTCATTAATTCTAATCCAAAACTAAAATATGGCCACCAGTTCAGCTTACAGGTGGTCCCCTCTCTCCACGTTTGCCAGTGGTTCCTCTTACACCAGGTTCACCCTAAACACATTAACCACAGTTTAATATCACAGCACACATGCAAAACACACACACACACACACACACATCATCTAAACCGCTTATCCTACTGGGTCGCGGTGGGGTGCTGGAGCCTATCCCCGCTGTCATTGCAAAACAGTAGTGCATTAAACCAGTGACAGCTTTAATATCATTGAAGAAAAGAAAACTTTTTCTCACCCTCTCTCCTATATGACCAGGCCTTCCCTGCAAGCCTCTAGTCCCTGCATAACCCTGAGTGGGACAATGAGAGAACGTGATTAACAGAAGTAAGTTTATATTGTAAGTGATATTGCTGGTACTATGGACGCACTCATAGGGAAATAGGGGGCTGATGCCGATATCTGATTTTTTCCATGCACACATATGGAAAAGTGAAGACAAAAACATTTATAAAATGTAGAAGTTGGGACTAAATCTTATGTAATAGATTAGCATTACAGAGGAATATAACATTGATTTAAATGCAGTAAAATGAATAAAATGATCACCCAGTTGCCCAGCGTCGCCTACACATTGTGCTCTTTTACAATACAATACAATACAATATGCTTGTATAGTTTCTAAATGGTTCATAGTTTAGACATATAGTTTTAGGAAAAACTTCTTTAAAGAAAGTCTATTTAAAAGCTCTTCGGGGAAATAAAAGTGGCCCCTCTACATCAAAAAACCCGTAAACTTTTTGGCACCACACACCACAGAGTCATCATAAGATTACTCTGACACCAGTGTACCAGCACATTCAGATCACTGCAGAATCAACAGCATTAAAACACACTTTATGGGATTACTTACATACATCCCTACAGGCCCCTGTGGACCCCCCAGTCCTGGCTTTCCAGTTAAACCCTGACAAAGAGAGAATTCAAATTCAGTTTGCATTAGATAGTAATATGAAGTATATACTACATATGCTACATATGTAGTATTTACTACATACACTACTAATACACATTTAATTGCCACTTTATTAGAAACATTTTTTAGTACATATTGTAGATGCACAATTTGTTAGTCATCCTCTAGACCTTCATCAGTAGGCAGATTCTGACCACAGGACCACTGCTGGCTGAGTATTTTTGATTAGTGGACTATTCTCAGCCCAGCAGTGATACTGAGGTAAATGTTAACTCCAGCAATATTGCTGTGCCTGATACACTCATAACAGCACCACACACTACAATGCCCCTATCATGTCAGTGTCACTGCTGTGCTGAGAATGGATCCCCACACAAATAATACCTGGTGTAACACCTTTAGTATTACTGAAGTAAGAGTAAAATACAGTTACTGTTCACATGTCTACAGTACAGGTCAACATATGTCATCTGGATTGTGTTGAGACTGATCTGTGATGCATCATTGATTAGCAGGCACTTACCCTCTCTCCTGGAGGACCCGGGCTGCCATCTTGACCAGGTCGCCCAGGTAAGCCCTAAATTAAACAAAGGAATGGTTAATTTTCAGTTTTTCTGAGTCTGAGGGTCATAGAAGGACTTTCATAAAACATTTATCAGCAAGTGCTTCTTCAGTTATGAGGCTGGCATCTGGAACTATTTTTGTATTTTGCATCCAAACTCCCCATTTAAAAGGTACAAAAGTCAGCGAAGTAAAAGAAATACTTTTTATTTTTTTAATTGTAGGCCTACTTAACTATGTTAGCTATGCCGCATTTTGAAAGTTTTTGAAATGCTTACAGTGGATTAACATGATCTGTTGTAAATCATATTGATTTTTCCTGTACGTTTATTTTAAGCCATTTAAATTCTCATATGAGTGTTTTTGTTGGTTACTTTCACTTCTAACACATTGAATCTTGATCAGATTATCCATAGGATATTTTAACTCAAGGAAAGTATGCTTTTTTGACTTTTTGTGGTGTTGGTTTCTTTTAATTTTGCCAAAGCAGTCTAATAAGGAGCTCCTTAAAAGTTTATCAAAAGGTCAAAGGCTCAGATGTTAGTATTTTGTATTTAATCATCTTTTAATTCACTTATTCCTCTGAATCTATTTGATGGTGTTATATTTACCGGTGATCCAGGGGGTCCTCTTCGTCCTGGCTCTCCTTCTAACCCCCTGAAACCCTAGAATTGCCACAAAATGCATTGTATATTTCACATTATATAAATGTCACAGATTGTATTATCCAACCCATCCAATACACGTACAGTGGCTCCAAAAAGTTTTTGGGCACTGAAATCCATTTAACTATTGGTGAAGTTCTTTAGGCTACTTCATAAACTTAGAAGTGTTCAAAAGCATTTATGATGCAAAACTGCAGAAATCTGCAAAGATAGTGATCTAAAATGCATCAGCCACCTTTTCAAGGGACACTTTGCCAAATAGAAAATGACAGTCTTGGAATGGTCAGTTTAAAAAATGCCAACTGGTTTGACATTTTGTTTCCAAATACAATCAATTTAATACATTTTTAAGTATGGCACAAATGTCCAAATACATTTTGTATGTATACATTAGTTATATAGCAGCAACTCCTTGATTTAACAGTCTTGTTTGGAAGCAACAAAAACATCTAGACATCCAGCGTTCCTCCTAAAACAGAGGTCACTCTTTTCTTGTCAAGCACATGAACCAGGCTACTGAGTGAGTTCCCAAAGTTCCCTGGATGTTTAAGGCCTTGTTAAGTTTTACAGTCTCTGATCTTGTCACCTCTCTCTGACATTTATGTGCCTGTATAATGCGTTACTTCAGTTTCTGAAGACACAAAGGTGATCCTCCAGTTGCCCTGGCCACTTTAAAGGTGACTGACACTCATACAGACTAGTAGTTACAACCTCATTCATTTAACTAGCAGCTTTATAAGAGTTTAAAAGCTTAACAAGTGATGGCCATTTACAATATTGTATCACAACAGCACTCACATTTGGTCCTTTATCTCCTGCGTTTCCAACTGAGCCAGAAACACCCTACCAAAAAACACATACAGAAACAATACTAAGACACATCTTTTAACATTTCATTGTGGTAATACAGAAGGAAATATGTGAACATGACTATTTTTGTTAGGGCCCATATCATGGGGAAAAAAGTTTAACAATGTACAATTCATTTTCCAGTCAATATAGTCCATATATGGAAGCTAAGCTACAAAAAGCAGTCTGTTTTCAATTCATCATGGTTGTGATGTCACAACCATGGACATATTTATACATCATCACCAATTCGCCAAGGCAGTTCAGCCTGCTCACTCACAATGAAGTGATAAAGAGTGTTGTTACTGCACACAGTCTGTAGCAGTTATTGGAGCAAAAGATATCAATTAAATGCTGTGCTGTTCATGGCTGTCAGAAAGCAAATGTATCACTGCAGGCTCCCAAAGGATCTGAAAGTTTCTCTCTTCCTGTTATCCCTAAGGATTTCAGTCTGAGATCAACAGTTCAGGACATTTCAGACCAGACTGCTTTTTAGATGTGGTGGATTTTAAAGACCTGGCTTGTAACTCGTTCATGTTTAGCAGGCTGAAAATTCTCCACAAGGGGGCACCTTTAGCAGTAAAATAGCTTCATAAGAGCAATGCGTCCTGTCAATATGTCCTTGCTGAATGCAGTGCAAGGACAAATAACATGCAGTACCAAAAAAAGGGTAGAATATGGGCCCTTTATTTTTGTTTCTAAGAACTCTGAATATTACTTCTGGTCATGCATTTATTAATTATGGCAGACCAAAACAAAAAGAGCTTGAATGGTAAGTTGATAATTTATAAAATGGGAACCTGTGTACCAGGCTTTCCTTCTGCTCCCTCTGTGCCTGGTGGGCCTCTCAAACCCTGCCAATAGAGACACACATACACGCCATATACCAAAAATACACTGCAAATACAATACAAAAATACACAAAAGAAACTTCTAAAGATACATCCTGATATCATAATGTCAATTTTAGGACTTACCGTCAGTCCATGAATACCAGGTGGCCCGTGCTGGCCTGGTCGGCCCTGTAGGAGAAGTGTGTTGAGAGAGCTCATGAAACTTTGCACGTCAAATTGAACCCTTATTTGCAAAAGACTCTATCCAAGTCTGTGGCCACATGTACTCTCAAAATTTTGACTATTATTAGTTAATCATATGAAAATGAACCTGGAAATTTATCTTACTCTTTGTCCTTTGGGTCCTGTCCTGCCATTGAGTCCAGTGTCGCCTCTACTTCCCTTATGTTCACAAACAGAACCAAAACCAAAAAGAGCAGAGACATAAAATGACATCAGTGGATATTATACACAACCAGATCTTGTTACATCATTCTGTTCTCACTCTCTCAGTGAGTATGTTTGTGTAAATGTAAAACACTAAGCTCTTTTCCATATGACATTTGTCAGCCATTGTTCCATCTGAAAGTCATAAACTGCTCCAACCTTTTGACCCTCCTTTCCAATCATTCCCTGGAGACCCACTTCACCGTCTTCACCCTGATGGTAGGGAAGGAAGAGAATGAGAAAGAGGAAAAAACATAGTTTTTAATGAGGACAATTCCTCTAATAAGCACTGTGTTAAAGCCCTAATCAGAAAGTGCTAAAAGGGTCCCATGATCAAATTATATGGGTGTGTATGTGGGTCCATACTTCAATTCCTCACTGTTTTAACTACATAACACACATATAAGCTTTGTAGTAGTTGCCCAATCATTTATAGTAGTTATTAAATAATATGTCTAAGATTATTAACAGAATAATGCGACTTAAGAACATAGTAATACATCTGTAGCACGAGGGTTACAAGATATTAAGGTTTCAACAATTTATTGGTGTAAGCTAAAATCTGCTCCCATAAGGCTGATGATAAGATTATAAAAAAAACAATAAGTTTTAACATAAACAACATACAGTACTGTGCAAATTTCAGAGCGGTGGTCAGTCCAATGTTCTGAGAATACCAGCCGCTTCTTTGGTCTGCAATTTTTTTTCTTTTTTGTCTATTTTCTTTGTCATTAAGGGCTTTGTGACGGCTCCACATCCTTTCAGCCTCATAGTGCCGAGTTGTCTTCTCACAGTGGAAGGATGGACAGAAACACCTGTGGATTTTTCAGATCTGAAGCAAACGTGGAGTTTGATTTACTCCTCTCTCTCTCAAAGATGAAAGCTTTAAGCACTGTTTATCTGATGGGGACAGTTTAGATGGTCTACCAACTCTTGCGCGGTTGTTAGGAATCCAATTTTCTTTTTTTATACTTTTTTTTATATTTTTTAAACTCCAATTTTGAAAACACCTGTATTTTTATTTTTTTATTTATTTATTTTTTTTACTTCTTTTCCTTTGACTTTCTCATTCTTTGTGCAAGTGAATTATTATTATCTCCTCAGAAATATCTCCTGAAAAATGAACAATGCAATCAATTGCAGTGTTCACTGGAAATTAAATAAATGAAGGGTGGTCTTTGACTTTTGCACTGTAATTATAAATGTGCAGTATAAGGGATTGAATGCTTTAGGGTTTGACCATGATATTGGTTGGCCGATAAACCATTAAGGGTCAACAAATTTATTAGTATTGGCGAAAATTGGCTCCAATAAGGCTGATTAATAAGGCCGCTATCGCTTTGAAGTTGCTTATTTCATAATATACTATATTCTGTTTTGTACATCTCTCTTGTTTGTGAGTTTCTGAGGTTTTTAATGGTCTGAACGCTAGTAATGCCAAGGATGTTAAAAGACCTCACCCACAGTGCTACAATATTTATATTAATTAAGACTTTGAGTTTCTCCTCTTTATTTGGTAAGACATTTGACAGAGGCCTGATTGCCATAATTAACAATTGAAGGCAGACAACTGGCAATTGCTTCTGTCAATAAAGCACTGTTTCATTAAAACAATTGAAGCTGGTTACATTTTTGACCATATAAAATTAATCCTTTAAATGGCCCACCGGAGGGCCCAGTGTTTTATCACATACTTCTGTGACCTATGAATAGGTCAGCCAGTTTGCACTGAAGTCCCTGTAGTTACTGAATAGTAAGCCTTAGTATGTATAAGCCTGGGAATTTAAGGGGTTAAATCATAAATATGTTCACATCAATCTGCCTGTAAAACCAGCTGTCATCCTTTCAGAACAATGTAAGGCATAAAACATAAAACATGTCTACTAGTGGACTGGCTTACTAAACCATACCTGGACACCTGAAGGTCCTGGTTGACCTCTGACCCCAGGTAAGCCAACAAGGCCAGGCAGACCTCTCTCACCCTGAGGACCCACAATCCCCGGTGCTCCAGGTGTGCCCTAATCCCAACAACACAGGAAGATGAATTTGTAGTTGTAGTTGTAATCAGTTGTAATTTTGACACTACTAAATCAGAGATCATTACTTTTTCTCCTTTGGGTCCAGGGTCTCCTCTCTCTCCGTCCAGCCCCCTGCTGCCCTAGATGATTGACATCAGTTAGAAGGACACTGCATAACATACATTGAAATGTGCATAATAGTGATTTTCTTAGAGAACGCAATCATGGGCGTCTTACTGTGGAGCCTGGAAATCCCTTCAGACCTGGATTTCCAGTCATGCCCTATTAAGAAAGAAAACCAATGGATAGATACAGTACTTAGAGAGGACATTCAATATAATGGGCTTATACAAGTATAGAGCTTAAATTGGACTTAACCCACAGAAGTTAAGAGCCATGCTACTTACTTTGTAATTACATTACTATGTAATTACATAGTAAATTATGCAGTATGCAGCAAAAATATATAATTATATTTTTTATGAGAAACAAGACATCATACAACAAAATCTTTTCATCAAATTAAAATCATAATAAAACCTCCTTTTTGACTTATGAACACAAATATTGTTGATTTAAAAAATTTGCTCTTCAGACAGATTTTCCGTTCTTGTTTCAATGAGCTACGAGTGAGAAACATAATTAATACCAATTTGCACTGTGGTTCTGTTATTGGCCGGTGAAAACTGCTACTTTTAGGGGTTGATTAAAGAGTCTGTGTTATTGTTAGATACCTCAAAAATGCTTTATCGCATTTACATCACAATGGGAGACAATTCACACCAATATCACATATTTATGTTTAAAAAGTAGGAAGATATTCACGATTGAAGAAAACATTCACATGACCTCTTCTAATGACCTCACCATATTATACAGTGCTGTGCAAAAGTTAGAAATCAGTCCTCATTTATTTATTTTCATGTCAAAATGGCCGTTAATTACAAGAAAGTCATTTTTCAGAAGATATTCTTGAAGATCCATTTGCACGAGGAAGGGGAATGTGAAAGAAAAATGAGTTAAAACAAATCTCAGCTTTATGGGTCTAAAAGGACGTTTAGCTGTCAAGAGGCTGTTACTGAGAAAAAGACAAAAAAGAAGAAAATTAGCAAATCCAACAAAAAAACTGGGGTGTTCTCAGAAGTCCAGACCTCAACATCATTGAATGTGTTTGGGATTATCTGGATTGTGAGAAGCAAGAAATGCAACCAACTTCTAAAACTCTTAAAGAGACTGAAAGTAAGTCTCCTGAAAAGAGTAGAAGCTTCAGTAGAGGCAAAGTGTGGACACACTAAATACTGTACAAATGGCATTATATTTAGTTGTTGAGGCTTCTTTCTGTTAAATTTATATTTTCTGCTTTTTTTTTTTTTACACTGAAAACTAAATAACCTGGACTGTTTTGACTGAAAACTAAATTAACGAAGGGGACTCTAACTTTTGCACAGTACTATTTGTCTAAAAACAGATACGGCAGGGACAACATTGTCTTCCAGTGCATGCAGAGTGTCCAGTCTCAGTGGAAACATGCTGGCATTTCCAAAACGTGTTTCTGATTTCTGTTTTTATGGTCTTTCAACAGAAAGCATGTCTTCAGTGTAGGAGAAAAGAGGGCAGCGGGCACATCTGCATGGTTGGGTGAAATGTTAATGGGAATGTTTTTCTGTATCAAAGCCAGAATGACCCTCAAATGCACACCACATGGATCTTCCTAATGTGCTAATTTACTAACTTTTCCATCGAAATGTCATTTTTACTGCAGCACTGTGCTCATCAGTCCTCTTTATTCTTGTAAACTCGTGACACAAAAACAAGAAAGAGCTCAAACTTTAATCACTGTGTCTAATGAATTAAACACAGAGTGCTAAAGCCAGTTGGCTAAAATAAACAGCTTTCTTACCATTGGCCCTTCAATGCCCTGTAGACCCCTGTTACCCACTGGACCTTCCTTTCCCTAAAAGCACATTCAAAACATGCACAGAGGCACAATACTGTATGAACCATAGTATAATGTTAATAATATTATACTATGTGATAATATTAATATTGTGTTACAATTCTGTAGATAGCTAAGTACAACACTACAGTCATATCAAAACCACATAACTAATTTTTTTTTTACTATTTGAAAACACCAGCTATCCTTTACATTGTGTGAACATTTCATGATGAATGGACGGAGAGAAGTGCTTTAAAATTACGTGGAATAAAATCTAGTTGTAATAATATACATTAAAAGGTAACATGCTTCCTTTAAAGTTTCCATTCAGAGATATGACATTTTGTTAGGACAGCAATGATATGTATTTTCAAAATTCTTAATTAAAACAACTTTTGGTTTCCAATTCATAGTTTAGTAGCACATGAACATGTATCACAACTTACTGTGTCACCTTTAAGACCCTGAGGACCATCTTTTCCTGTTAGTCCCTGAGGAAAAAAAAAAACAAAACAATTATGAGTGAACAACTTAATTCTCTACTAGGGCTGGTCTGAATAATGAGTATTTGTTTATGTTGGTATTGTTTACTCTATATAGTGATATACACCGATTAGGCATAAAATTATGAGAATGATCCACCACCCAAATAGTACCTGCTCTGTGAGGGTCCATGGGGGTCCTGACCCCTGTAGAACAGGGTAAAAGGGGGCTAACAAAGTAAGCAGAGAAACAGATGGACTACAGTCTGTAATTGTAGAACTACAAAGTGCTCCTATATAGTAAGTGGAGCTGATAAAATGGACAATGAGTGCAGAAACAAGGGGGTGGTCATAATGTTATGCCTGATCAGTGTATATGGTATGAATAGAAAACTTTGTGTTTAAATTGTAGCTTAAACTACAATAAATTTCTTCAGCTTTAAATAGAACATCTTTTGCTAATATATGAAAAATGTTTACATTATCAGGTGAAAAGAAAAATGTTCTTATTGCAAAATTTCCAATAAAAGACTAGAATACACTTGTATGCAGATGTTTGGGCATCCCGGTCAAATTGCACGTTTTGATGATTTTCTAAGTGAAAATAAGTTAACACACAGTCTACAGAGAACACTTCTGCACATTTTAATGGACAATTAGTGTTTATTTACTGAATTTAACATATTGGAGAAATACTAAAACATAAAATGTGCTAAAAGTTATGGCACATTTTTGAATTTGTTTTATTTTTCCAATATGTAAAAATTAACAAATAAATAAAAATGTAAATTTTTGTCATATTTAAGGTTCTCTGTAGAGGATGTGTTAATTTATTTCCACTTAGAAAATCAAGAAAACATATAATCTGACAGGGGGTCTTCAAACTTTTGCATACAACTGTATCATGGAGGTACAACAAGTGGACGAATCATCTTGAACATACCGCTTGTAGGCTACATGTCTTACACCACGGCAGATTTCAGTTATTTTGCGTTATCACTGCTATACACTATTAATACATTGTTGCCCCCTGCTTAGTGATTGGGTCCAGCATGGCTAGGCTTGTCCACTTTTATCACCCAAAATAACTGCTCAAATTTACTAGCAATATTAAAATCTTTAATCTTAAAACCAAAATTGGGAAAAATTAAAATTCACTCACTAAAAATGACATCAAAATTGTGACCGATCAAAATCCCAGTTTAAGCAAAAAAGCACAACCACAACGTGTTTGCTATATATCACTCCCTCATGAGCCACCAACACTCTCCCAGCTATGGCTTTCAGCACTACATCTAGGCACTTCTCATCACTTTGCTATGAGACATAGGAGTTTATTAAGTCCTGCATTAGCAGTGATGCTCTCAGCATTAAGGGGATGAATGTGAGAAGGTCCGTTACATGGATTTAAAGACTGCAAGTGTATGAACACAACTTTTTTTAAGCATGAAAGTAGCCGAGCACACCTCTAGCATTAGATAAACGGTAACTACAAACAGTTATTCAACCCTGAACGTGACATTATTGTCGACCAACTCATTAACACTGAATGCGTAAATGCCAGAAATAGCAGCAGAGAAACAGCAAGAGAGACGAGGTTTCTTATTATGGGCTTGGAGCTTTATGTGTTCTAGTTAACTAGCAAGCCGCATGCATGTCTCCTACAGCATTTTTTCCTTCTGCAGTGTATGAATCACACTTAGCAATGCCTCAGTTATGATTTATACTAAAATTAAAAATTCGGCCCACCCATGAATTTGTCATGCCCATCCAAATTGGAATACCAGGAGCCACTACTGCACCTGCAGTAATGAACATAGTTAATATTACGGTTAAAGATAGTAAAGTTTACAGGATATACTGTGGCTCCAGCTTGAATGTGTGAGTTTGAATGTGTGAGATTGCATGAGGTTGTGGCTCTGTTTAAAGTGGACATCTGGAAAGACGTAACGTTCAGCCAGGCCAGAAGGGAGAGATACAGTGTCTAAAGGGTGGGTTTTCAACACTATTCCTGATTTAACAAGACCCCAACAGGCAGCAGTTTGAAAGTGTGCTATAGTCTGCTATCCCAGCCAAACCTCCACAGGAGTGCAATAACAGTGTCAGAGTCTGACTGAAGCTGCTGGAAATGACTGGATAGTAACACGAAAACACACAACTACACTGTCATGCTTTTGAGGACGTAAATCTTACTATAGTCAAATCTCTTATTCCTAATCCTAAATCTAACCTTATAGGGAATTCCACTGATTTTTGTAATTATATGTTTAATTAAATAATTACACTTGTGCAACCGACTGACACATTTGAATCATGTAAGTTCACAGCATCAGTGTATGGACGTGCTGGGGGTCCCAAAGGCCTGGATTTGAACAATGTATTTCACCATAAGAGAGTACTGTATCTGTAGCCTGGAGTGAACTCAGCTGATACTGGTTTATGATGCAGTGGAAGTTTTCATTATTTACCTGCGGACCTGGCAGACCAGGCTGACCTCTGACTCCTACCATCCCAGCAGGACCCTGAGAGGAGCACACAGTGGGGTGAATCAGTACTTCATGCCGAAATTTCATACAGAAATGACTGAGAATGCATTGAGAATGCAACTGACCTGAGGGCCTTTTCGTCCTGCTGGGCCAGCAGGTCCGATCTCACCCTGTATGGACCAGCATAGTGATGCACCGAGTTTATTTGACATCTTTTCATAAATATGAGTGAAATATACTGTGTATGACTTTTCCTTTAGTAATTTGGTCGTAAACTATTCACAAACAGGGGATTCTCTCATCAAAAAGTTGCCGCTGTCATATGATAACTTTGTATCTCCAAAATTATGATAATTGAACGTATGTTAATATAAAGTAATATAAAGATATTTTATTCTAAATCATTTTGGGTAATTTGTATTGGTCCATTCATCACTGGCATTTGAAATCATGAAATATATGATCATGAAATGCAAATAAATCTGGAATAAAATATCTTCCATACATATATGGAATATAAGTAAAACAACACCTATTGAGCATTATATTGTCTGGAATGCCAGAGTTTAGGAGCTATACAGCCAATTTGGAGAGACAGCAGGGCAACCAGCCAATAACACATTACAGTAGTATCTAGATGTTATGACAGTATGTACTACTTTCTTAGCTTCTTGGGTTCATATGCGTCTTATTTTGAATCTGTTTCCCAAGTAATAAAACACAATTTTAGAGAAACACTATATAGGGCCAAAAGTATGCAGACACCCGAACAGCACACATACATGAGCTTGTTGGACATCCCATTCCAAAACCATGGACAGTTGTCCACCGCCCAGTGTAATTGTGCAAAATGTCTTTGTATGCTGTAGCATTAACATTACCCTTCACAAGAACTCCCTGGCAAAAACTTTAACTCCACCAAACTTTATTGTTGGCAATATGCATTTCAGTAGGTAGCATTCTCCTGGCATCCACCAAACCCAGACTCATTCATCAGAGTGCCAGATAGTGAAGTGTGATTCATCACTTCAGAGAACACGGAACATGTTTACACTGCTCCAGTGTCTAGTGGCGGCATGATTTACACCAGCAGATGCTTGCCATTGTGCATAGTGATCTTAGGCTTGTGTGCAGCTGCTTGGTCAAGGAAACCCATTTCATGAAGGTCCTGAAGCACAGTTCTTGATCCAATGTTGCTTCCAGATGCAGTTTGGAACTCTGTAGTGAGTGTTGCAATGGATAGGCGATTCTTACATGCTTCAGCACTCAGCCACCCTACTCAGTCAGTTTGCATGGTCTACCACTTCATGGCTGAGCTATTTCTGCTCCTAGACGCTTCTATTTCACAATTATTGCACTTACAGTTGACCGGGGCAGATCCAGCAGAGGTGGCATCCTATGACAGTGCCATATTTAAGGTCTCTGAGCTCTTCAGCATGACCCATTCTACTGCCAATGTTTGCCTCTGAAGATTGCATTACTATGTACTTGATTTTATACCCCTGTTATCAATGAGTGCGACAAACACTTGAACTCAATAATTATGAGGCCATGTTCACATACTTTTGGTCATACAGTGTTTTTTACTGATATCAGATCATAAACTCGTATTTCAGTTGCACTGAAGAACTATAAGAGTTACAGGGTTTGATATGCCAGGTGACAAAGTACATCTTACTCACATCTGAGCCATTAACCCCCTGTGCCCCAACCATTCCTGTTGCACCTGGAGCTCCCTATGAATGAAGACAGACAATCGGCAGGAGTAGCATTCACTTTGCATTTTTATCTTCTACATCCAGGTAAAACTGTGATGGAGACTATTTTCAAACTAACTCACCACTTCTCCTGGAGGACCACGTTTCCCATCATGCCCTGGATCCCCCTGGAAAAAAACACTATCATATTCCTGCTGAACATAAAAGAATAAAAAATAGATTCACAAACCAATAATTAAAGCACACCTTAGGCCCCGGCGGTCCAGGAATCCCCTCAACTCCTCTTACACCAATAGGGCCCTGATTCAAGCACCAAAAAAGCAGAGTAATTCATGGAATAGCAGTGTATAATTGAACAATAGAACACAAGATGGAGTGTCATCGCAAATAACATCACATCTGTGATTAAGTATGGACTGAAGGTGAGTGCAATAGATCAGCAGTTGTGATGTAACTCATAATAACATACAACCTAGAGCGTTCTATTGCCTGTTCTATTGGCTGTTCTATTGCTACAGGTTTCATAAAAAAAGCAAATAAGCACCAGGCATTATTCAACAATAGTTTATAATATTAGCAATTTCCTTCTCGCAAAAAAGTAGTACCACCACAAGTGGCGAGTCACTTAGAGCCACTTAAACAATGACTGTTTTTACTTGGCAACCAGTGGTCATTAAAGTGATACAGATACTTGGCCTCCTGCTCGTCTACTTACTGGAAGACCAATAGGGCCAGTGAACCCATCTTCTCCTTTTGAGCCCTAAAAGGAAGAGAACACACATGATTCACACAAATAAAAATCATACTATCATAAGAAGTCTATAGCTTTTTCATATCAAGTCATTGCATGCAAGTGATCTGCCGTTTCACACAGAATGAAAGAAAATGTGCCGTGTGAGCGCTCTTCCAATCCACAAGGTGGCAGTGTATAGCTAGTTTTCTTTTTGTCATAAATGCATGCATACAGATATTTTATAGTGCTGCATTAAAAGCTCAGATGAGCTAACCTTCTGTCCAGGCTCCCCTCTATCCCCACTGGGCCCTGAGGGACCAGGGAAACCCTGAGGTGGACACAGCAACAGACAAATCCATTGAATCATGAAGAACTGTGTGTGGTAGGAACATGAAATTAAACTCTAACAATGAATGTCTATGTCAAAATGCTGCTGGAAGAAATGCACCTGTTCTCCTTTGTCTCCAGGAGGCGCTGTCTCTCCTTTAAAACCACGAGGACCCTAGCATCACAATCAAAGAGAAACACTTAATTTACCTAATTAGCACAATTTTAATTTCAAGTTTTTTATGGTTTGTGTCTAGCATGCTGTGTTTAGCACATAACACTCGAGAATGTTAAAATGTTCAGACTTTAAATATTAAATATACCAGAATAGATCTTTTTATTGTATGTAGTACGCAGTGCCATCAGCTTTTCTTTCCATACTACTACACTCTTCAAAAGAAAGGCTCCTAATTGGTTCTTAACTTGGACGTACTGTTCTAGGAAAAACCTTTAATAGCTACAGAACCATTACATTATGTGGATGTTCTTTAAAAATGGTTCTTTACAAAACCACTGTAAGGTTCTTTAAGAAACCAAAAGTGGTTCTTCTATGCCATTGCTCTGGCACCCTTATTTTGAAGAGTGCAGTAGTTTAGAAAAATAAGCTGTCGGCACTGAACTACAAACAATAACTTTGGTATAGGTGTAGAACAGGTAAGGGTGGTTTCTCACCTGCAGACCAGGTATTCCTGGAGGGCCTTGTTCTCCATCCAATCCGTTCTCTCCATCTCGTCCTGACCGTCCTGCTCGGCCTCGGATGCCCTTTGGCCCCAGGTCACCCTATCAGCAAAGGACAGTTTTCAGCAAATGTCTACACTTTGTGCAGGAGAGCTCCAATAAGGCTCCTTTGGATATGCCCTACATTACACCCTTTGCTTAAACTCTACTTAAAGGGCTCATATCTTGGAAACATCAAATTGTCCTCTCTTTTCTAAAATAAAAGAGTTTAATGTATTCTGTAAAATTTCAAAACACATTATTCATTGTACAGTTCACACAGTCCCTTATATGAAAACAAAGCTGCAAAAACAGCCCATTTTGAATTCATTGTTTTTTGTGATGTCACAAAAACCAAAACATTTAGATGTATCTACCAATTCAGACTAAAGCAGTTTAGCCCTATCCATTAATACTGAAGTTAGTGTTTCAGCCTAGACTGCTTTTGTAATGAAGCACAATACAGGAAATTGATTTCGTTTACATATCATTCTTAAAGGCACAGTAACAGAAACAGGAAAAAGACCATGTAAAATTAAATTATATCTGTTTTTAGAACATAACCACATGAACATGTGGACTTCAGTGGAAAAAAAA
>JAILXH010168277.1:1593-12202 GCA_023558415.1 Piaractus mesopotamicus
TAATAAAAATATACTCAAAAGGTAGGCCAATGTGGCTGTAAAGAAATCAGAATTTGCTGTAAAAATTCATGATTTGACCATTGAAACTCCTCTGAAGGCTCTCTCCCCTCACTGTTGGTTTGTGTTTTCTGTCCTTTCCAAAACTGTTGATTAAAGGTCAACACTGAACAAACCCAGTTGTTGCTATAAACTGTAAGTGGACAAAGTTTTTTGGGGAAATTTTAACACATTTTTTAATGATTTTATGAAGTATATGCAGTCCAACTTTGCATAAGAACACAAAAGCTTTACAGAGCATTCAAAATGTCATCTCTACATTTTACTCTTGTAAGGAAAAAAATGTTACACTTCAGTATAGGTGGGAATTATAATGCCACTGTAATGCTCTTCTTAAGACAAATTAAGCCAGTAGCTGGTAATTAGTGGCTGTGCTTTGCTAATTTATTAAGCAGTAACTAGATTAAATGGAGCATTCAGTGCACTTTTATTTGTGTATTATACATCATAATCATGTGCACAGCCCTTATCTAAGCATTGGGTATGTAATGTACCATAATATATAATGTATAGTGTCTATAATGGATAATTTTCTTGTAATTCCTATCAGTGCCTCAAATAATGACTCTTAGTTAGCTCTCAATTAAGACTTCACTCTATTTTGAAGTGAAGATTTCTAATTAGCATGTACTAAAAGCTGTGAACTTCTAGTATGCTGGCTTTATTCGTACGTGAGTTGTGCCATGTTAGATTGGATCTCCTCAGATTGTCTTAGCAAAGCATTATTTGGAGATGCTTAATTCAGCCTAGTGATTGCTTAATAAATTAGTGAGGGGCAGCCTACTGGTGAGCAGTTATCAGGTTTATAAATTGGTTACTAGATTTTGGCTT
Organism: Piaractus mesopotamicus; assembly: GCA_023558415.1. NCBI lineage: Eukaryota > Metazoa > Chordata > Actinopteri > Characiformes > Serrasalmidae > Piaractus > Piaractus mesopotamicus. The sequence continues at coordinate 2,482 of JAILXH010168277.1, forward strand.
GATAAGGCTTAATAAGATGTTGGGAAAAATTAGTAAATTACCAGGGAAGGCTGAATAAAAGCTTTTTTCAAGGACATTACCATGTTCCTCTTCCTCAGTCTCTCATGGTGTCACTGTATGACCACTGCCATTTTCTGGTAGAATCAAAATATATTGTGTATTTTACAGTTTGATGCGACAACAACCTTCAGAAAAACAGAGTTTCTATTTAATCTAATTTGACAGTGTTTAGCCTCTTCAGTGTTTGGCGAGTAATATCACTAACATTATCATTTACAGTACAGAAGCTGTCAAAACTGATCATACATGAACACAGTCACTGTGCGTAACCGTGCAACCCCCAGCAAGTCCACACAATTTACTGGCTAAACTATCCAACATTAGCAAAGTGGAGTAACAGCTTAATCTCATTTTATTTATGGGTAATGTCACATATTCTGTATTCCACTCACAACAGTTTTTCAGCTTTTTTTCTTCCTCAAATTTATACTTGCCCATCCATCTGGATCTGTGTGTGTGTGTGTATATATAGTGATTTAATAACGATTTAACATGTTAGGTGAGTGTATTGTCAGAAGTCATGCAAAAGTATTTTCATTAGCATAGCAGTAGTGTTTGTGTCTGAACGGGGGCAAAAATCCAGTCTCCCATGTGTGGGACAGTGTTATTTACTGTGATGTGAAAAACATGACTGAAACAGATGAAATTCTGAAGTGTTACTGAAAAATATGTATCTACAAATCCTTAAGAAGTGGAGGGAAAAATTGTATTTGGCAGGTTTGGCCTTATAATCTCGAAACTCAAAGATGTTAAATGTTATTAGATCATTCAACCATAAAAGCCATAGAAGGCAACAAAGCTACGACTTAGCCAACATAATCATGGTAATTATAGGTGCATCACACTGTATCTAAAATTCTGAGGATAACTAGCAACGTATTTAAGAAATTAAGAAATATCAGTATATTTTTCCCTTGTCAGTCTTGAATATATGCCCTTTGAAATGCATGTTGTGAATATTGAAGTTGATTAATGATAATAATAAAGATAAACAGTGTGCTGGGAAAACCTGACATTTGTTGGTTGAAGGAACAGAAGAACAAACGTACTGTACTGCAGATATTAAGAGAGTCATTATTTTCGGATCTATGACCGTGGAGATAAGCACAAGAAATTAGACAAGAAATTAATCTTCTTCCTTTTTTTCTGTCTGTTTTTTTTTGTTCCAGCAAATCAAACCCCAGTGTATAAGTTTGATCTTTAAGGCTTCCAGTTGTAGTTATGACTCATTTATCCCTCTCAGTTTCTTGTCTGATTGTTTCATCTTTTTTTAATGAACAGACAGTTACAGCAGTGATTGCAGAGAAATTCACAAAGTACCCATGATAAATAATTTTCCTGAAGGGCAGTCTTGTTTAGAGAGGCTCACTCGATCTGCTGTACTTACAAAAACTTCAAACACATACAAAGCTATAATGTACCATACTGACTGCAGGATTATCATACTGCAGGCTCATTTTTATTTTATTTTTTTTGCCTCTTACCTAGTATGAGGATGTCCCTGTCTAGGGCAGTTGATTTCAAATCATTACTTGTATGACAAATAAATAGCTAAACAAATGTTTTGGGATATTTCAGTCTGTTAATGTCTGTTTTCTCCTTTTAATTTAAATTTTTCTTTGTGCTCTGTTATTTTGTTTTATTTGAAAAAAGGCAAAGATAAAGCCATATGTTCTTTCTCTCTTACATTGTGTAATCTCTGTGAGTGGTGTTCATTGATTATAGGGGAAAATTCAGACCCAGACCTCTTGTCTCACAGGCCAGTGCTTATTCTTTTGGATGAGCTTACACAGTGCATGGCTATTTCCCTTCCGTTATCACATTATACTGTAATTGTTTTATAATAACATCAGTCTGTGCTCCTTCCTGAGCCATAGAGGAATATGAATGAGACTAGTCAGATTTTAATGTTTCAATGGCTTGATTTTATTGACACTGCCTTAAAGTGAGGCACCTCTGCTGTCTGAAAAGTACGAAGGAGAGATGAGAAAGAGGCGGCTTCCCCGGCTTGCATGATTTGCTGTGTTACTTTGTTTTACTTGAGGCTCTTCTGAACGGATTTAAATAATGTTTGTTGTCTGTTGCTTTTTCACACTTGGCAGGAACCAATGATGCCAGGGGGCTGTTTATATTTTTGCGTGTGTTTTCTTGCTCATTTTCACATGTGAAGCTAAAAAAGGCTTTGATTTTTAACTGATAATCAGTGCCGCATGACTTTCCCATGTGAATTTTTCTCAGAATTCAAACTTTTTATTTAGCCTGCAGTTTGTAGTTTCAAAACATTTTTTGGTTATTTGTTCAGGAAATATAGTGGTAATGAAATTGAGTGAAATTAATCTTCATTTTATCTTGCTTCTTCTACAGAGGGTCTGCGTAATATTGCCATGGACTCCAATTCCTTGGGAATGCCGATGTCAGACCCAAACGCCTGGGCTACTGCCATGAACAACCTGGGAATGGCACCCCTAGGCATTACTGGCCAGCCTCTCATGTCAGGTAAGCCTGGTATAAACATCCCCCATCATGTGAAAACTTTGACAGTGGTTTACGCTCTCTGTGCTTCTACTTGCACCTAACTGTACCTGCAAGTCAGAAACCACCCGTCTTTTATTTTTTAAATTAATTTTTAGGCAAAATGACCTCTAAGTGCAAGTTATTCCTTTTTCCAGCATCAGGAAAAAGCAGAAGACATATGTTTAACATAACATTACAAAAAATGCCTTTAGTATGTAGTGTCTCCACTCTTTGCCTTTTATTACAACTTCCATTCTTTTCATGAGACTTACTTTCAGTTTTAAAGAAATTTTGCATGTTTTTGCACTCCTCTAAAGTTCAGTCTTGGAAGTTGGAAAAACACTTACTCTGCTTACTGTAGAGCAGAGTTCATAAAGCTGTCTGACTCCTACGCCTTAGCCTTGTATGAAAACTTGCATGTACAAAGTATCACTTGTCACAACACTTTTTGAGGTGAGAGTAACTAAAGCAGCCTTTATGTCAACAGATGCTTGTTTGAATAAGCATCTTGTTAATGTAGGTTTATGTCACTTGTCATTAAAGACTTATGCTGGTGTCATGTAGACTGAAGTTGCCTTTTAGTAAACTATTCCCAAGATTGGTTGCATTTTCTGCTCCTCATGATCCAGGTAATTCCAAACACATTCACTGATAATGAGGTCTGGACTCTGGGGTGGGCAGTGCATTGTTCTGAGAACACCAGCAGCTTCTTTGTTTGATTTGAAAATCTCTGTTTTATTTTCTCAGTAACAGCTACTTGACAGCTACACATCCTTGCAGACCCATAGCGTTGAGTTGTCTTCTCACAGTGGATTATCTCATGTCAAATCTTCTCAGAAATATCTCCTTCTACATAATGGCCATTTTTACTGGAAATTAAATACATGAAGGGTGGTCTACATACTACTGTATAAAAATGTATGAACTAAGCCATGAACTAGCCAGGATTTAAGCTATACTGTCTTCAAAGATTCATTCTGTTTGCTTACAGCATTCATCACAGCAGCTTTGTTTTGTAAAGCATTTGCAAACAGACACAAGGTTTGGCTCTGTAGTTTGTTGCAGACATGAACAGTGTTTGAGAAGACAGACAACTTTGTGTTGTTGCCAAACAAACAATAGACATTCGAAATAAATTAAAAGCATATTGAACACATCAGAAACATAGCTTCAATAGTCCAACCAAGATGTTTTTAAATCCTTTGTAATGTTTGTTTAGTAAATGTTCATCCACGCTGCTCCAAAGAACAAGTTTTCAGCTGGTGTTTGCCACTGGCTGTATCTGAAAAACATAATAGGACATTTTATTGTACTTTTCTTTAAATTTAAGGGCACAGAGGGCAGATTCTGCTGCAGGAAGTGGTTGAGAAGCATGTTGTGTCCATTATCCGTGTGAAAACTTCAAGCCCACTCTCACACTGCAGTGTGGCCAATTAGTCTCAGGGGCTTTTTTTGGCTAGCTGATTTGTTGGTAGCACAATGCGAGTGGATTGCTCATGTGTGCCTTACTCAGAGGAGAGGCTTCTTCTGCCAGCTGGAGAGGCAGACAGAACATCTCCGCTGGTGTGAGTCACAGCAGTGGAGCATGGGCTTAAACCTACACACCTGCCACACTCTGAGCCAGCAATCCTCCCCCTGAACCCACCTTCATATATAATCCCCACCAAAGTGCAGCGAGCCATTCAGAGACGCTATGCACCAAACGTCTTTCTGATTCTGCTGGGATTACACTGGAAGGCCAACAGCAAAGTGAGAGACTTAACAGCATTCCACAGCGGTGCAGTAATTTGGAACTGGAACATGGAATAAATTAAATACTGTAAGGCCAACTGATGGGCCAGGGTGCCTCTTATTTTTATTTTTATTTTTATTTTATTTTCAATGCCATTAAAAACGTGGAGCAGGCATATATCAGCTCCCCATTAGCTATGTGTGCTTGCTATCCCAATGGCCTCCCTAAGTATTACTGTAGGCATGTATCTTTCTTCCTCCTTATTAGAACTGCTGCTCCATGCGCTTTATAAATTGTCTGTTTCATCTTGTTTAAATTCACATCTTATCAACAGAGTCGCCGAAATATATGCATTGCTGTACTCCAGCATGAGTGCATATTTCAAGTAAAGTGGACTGTAGGGATATTCTAGACACCCACACGACTTTTTTCCCCTATTGAATTTCAGTGGTGCTATTTACTGTGCCTCAGACTCTCCCTTTTGCAAGATCACTGCTCAAGAGCGAATTATATACTTTACCAAGCAGGTTATAGGCTGGCTTTTGGAAGGGTTGGAATACTGATGGGTGTTTTATGTGGGAGAGACCAGAAAGCCTTGATCTGTGAGCCACGCAGCAGGGCACTGAAACGCTGTTGATGTGCCCTGGCTCTCTGGAGCTCGTCCTGCCACCACTGTAGATCTTTCCTTCCAATCAGTTCTTCCATCGGGAATACTGGAGACCCTCTGCTTCCTCTGATTTTTAGCTTTTCAGACTGTGAAGTGTAGGTGAATATCAGGAGGGCTCCATTGCTTCATATTAACCTGTTGTTTGCATTAATCTTTCATGCCACCTTTTGTTGAACATTTTACATTCTTGAGGTTTGTTGTTGGAATGGAATTTTTACAATAAATGATAAACTATATGCATAAAGGTTTGCAGATACCCCTTCTGATCAGCTACTCCAGAGTGCACCCATTGCTAACAGAGATGTTCACACATTTGTATAATCTCCATAGAAAGCTTTGCCAATAGAATGGGATGCTCTGGAGCAGCCACACAGGGCTCATGCCCTTTGCCAAGTATTGTCTAGAGGGCTACAAAGCAGGGGTATGGAGCAGTGGAACTGCATTTTCTGGAGTGATGGAGCACCTTCCAATACCTTTGGGATGAGTAAGAGTGACATTTATAATCCAGCGGCAGTTGCCTGAAAACAATAGAAACAGACATTTAAAGTAGAAGTAAGGACACCACTGGGGTTGTACTAAAGTTATGACAGTATTTAGCTAATTTTATCTAGTTAGTATGTTTCTGTAATACGCTTTTGTTATGTAGAGTTAGGCTAATTTATGAACTTAGGAACTGTTGTTGTGTAATAGCTTTGTGGTCATGGTGACTAAAGTGATAAGATTTTAGAGTTAGGATGTTTCTGTAATACAGTCCCACAACTCATCACAAAACATCAGACTTCACTAATGCTCTTGTGGCTGAATGCAGTCAAATCCCCAAAGCAATGTTCCAATGTTCCCAGAAGAGTAAAGGCTGTCACTGCAGCAAATGGGGGGACAAACGTCCTATTAATACCCTTGATTTCAGAAGAAAAGTTTAATGAGCGGAATTTCTTCAAACCTTTTGACATTTAGAGTATGTATCGTATTTCGTTTACACGCACAGTGTACCAATAGTGCCACATTTTAAAGTGCTATCAAAAATTTGTAGTATAATAATTTTTTTTTATTCACTGTCTTATGTAATCCACAGCACTTTGTACATTTAAGCAGGACCGCTCATGTAGTCCTGACATTGTAGAGATTCAAACTCATCTTCCAACCACAGGGATAAACCTTAGACAGCTATGCCACTTGGGAGCCTTATCTAAAACAGTTTTCATTAAATATTCAGTTGTTCAGTGTTGAAGTATTAATGATACAGTATGTTCAGAAAAGTGTGCTGTGACATTATTTACCATGATTACAATATTGTATTGCCGTATCACGCACCCCTGCTGTGTAGCGATCTTTTTTTGGTTGGTTGATGCAAACTGTTCCATTTCAGGCTCTCGTTTACGGATCCATTGGAGCTGCTTGAAGTTCACCTGCGCTGCCGTACCATAGGCAGTTGTGAACTGAGTGGATTGGAAGTTTGTTAGGGAGGGTTGGGTGCTGTCTGGCAGCGCTCCTCTCCTCATTAATCACACAGGGAAAACAGCTGTTGCCCCTCCCCTTGCCCAGCCTGCACTGGACCCCTACTTTCCACTACTTCCCTTCCACACCGCTGTTTTGCTATATCAGCAGGTTTTGCCGCTTCACTTGCAGCTAGACTGATCACACATAGCACTCATATTTTTACCACTGATTTGTTCTGGCCAATCAGCCAGCCTAAAAGCTCCATCTTTAGCCTATGTTGTTATAGGTTGTTATACAGCTGATTTAAAATCAATATAGTCATACTAAAACTTTAGAAAATCATTAACAAAAAAAAAGGGAAATTAATAGTGGTCAAGCGTGCATGCAGTTGCACAACTGCACCATTCTAGTTTTCTGTTTCTGTAGTGTCCACAAAAATACTGGGTTCAAAAGTCCAACTTTTTCAGTCAGGATTTGATGCTGGTTAAATGTTAAATCCTTCTTGAAATGTTTTGAATTCGTGCAAATGTTTCTCCAAACAAATTAGGTGTTTTGATGCAGTTTAGGTTATTTACAGCAGCATTGACTTTTTAGCAGTTACCCGCACAAGTTAACTTATTGGCTGACTTGGAGTAAGAACATTCATTAATTCCACAAAAAAAAAGATAAATCCTTACTGAAGTTGCAATGCTAGATGACTTGCAGTAAATGTGGGGCGGATCAGATAATGAAAGTAGAAAGAAAGAAAGAATCCGGACTCATTACTCATCATTCTGGGAGACTTTAACAGCGCAATTCTAACTAAAGAAATGCCCAGACACAGACAGCACGCCACCTGTGCCACAAGAGAAGGAAACATTTTGGATCGCTGTTACACCACTAATAAAAATGCCACCATCATTTCACCATCAAAAAGCAAGACGTTAACAGGTTTTTTCAGCAGACAGAAGGTGAGAAAAGCCCCAGGGCATTTCCAGCCTAAAGCAGTGCTGTGATCAACTAGCATCTATTTTTACCAATATCTTCAACAAATCACTGAAACTCTATAAATGTGTCTCTGAGGAACCAGCTGGGAAGATCCTGAAGTTTGCAGATGACACCACCGTGGTGGGCCTCATAGCCAACAGGGATGAGTCTACCTACAGAAAGGAAGTCAAGCAGCTGATCTCCTGGTGCAGCAATCACCAACAGTGGATCTGTGGTTTCCGCTGTGGAGTCACTGAAGTTCTTGGACACCACCATATCCAGGGATCTGAAGTGGGAGAGAAATGTGTCCTTTCATCGCCAAGAAAGCACAGCAAGTAATGTTCTTTCTGAGACAGCTGAAGAAATTCAACCTGTCGCAGAGTCTGATGATTGAGTTCTTTACAGTGATCATCAAGTCCATCTTCACATAATCTATAACCATCTGATTTGGTTCCAAGAAAGAGCCAAACTCCAGCGCATAATCAGGACAGCGGACAGGATCACTGGACATAGCCCTGTGAAGGACACCGGACGTGCCATGTCACGTCAGCTCGTATCTTTCAGCTTGAAAACTTTAACTCTTTCTTTTAAGAGGTAGAAAACTTATGCCAAATGTAATAAGTGATGCTGACTGCTGTATTTTACTGAGTTTTTATATGAATAAAGTGTAAAAATGAACCTCAGTCAAAGCTTTTATCAGCTCTTGCTGCTGGCATTCTATAACACAGCTCTGCTACGCGACGCAGCATTCGTTGTGTGGTGGTCTTAATTCAAAATGTTCTCTATCCACTGCACGGTTAAACTGATAATACCAACAGGACTCATCAGATGTCCAAATATATGTGGTACAGCTAATGAATGTCGCATAATTGTAAATAAGCTTGAGTTGCTGCCATGTTGTGTAGCTCTGCTAGGGCTATGTCGGAAAAATAACGATGACTGGGTTTGGTGTAAGTTTGAGCTGCTGTCAAAATACAGCATCCTCCACAAGAGAAAGGCTGATCATACATATCAACAAATTCCATCTCCTTTGCTGTAATAATTTTTAGCTATTGCCACCTACTGTTTTTCGTGCTGTGGGAGATACTTTAGCTGCGCTGCTGTAGCACAAGCAGTATCGTCTAAACATTAACGGTGCTTTTCTGACATACAATAAATGCGTCATCAAACATCAGTTTGAAATATCGGACAAATCTAAGCATCAGTCTGATACTAATAATTTTTTTAAAAGCAGTTACCGGCCTATACCGATATGATTCCGATATCATCTTGCATCCCTAGGTTATAGCTAACAAAGTATACAGAGAAACAGATGGACTGTAGTCTGCAATATCAGAACTATAGAGTGCTCCTATATGGTAAGTAGAACAGATAAAATGGATAAAGAGTGTAGGCACAGAGAGATTTATTCAACAAAGTGGCTGGTTGATGTATATGTAAATAAAGTGACACCAAAGACAAATTTGCAGTATGGCTGAAGATAAATCTAAATGTCATACAGTCCTTTCTCATACTCTGGAATCTTTTATCATTATAAAGGAAAGTGGAAGGGACGTTTAGTAGTGTTGCATTTGTTGCTGGAACAAAACTCCTTAGAGGTGCACATACACTGTGCGTGATGCAGACGTGTAAATAGCGTGGCTGCCGTCACTCAGGAGAGCATGTAAGGGAGTGCATACTCCCCACTTTTCCGATTTCTCCTTTCCACGGCACAGAGCTTTCCATCAGGAGCTCAGCAGTCTTTGCCCAAGTAAACAGCTACCTCAGTCTCTGCTGATCCTTTAAGTGGAAGTGTGTGTTAGTTTTTCTTATCCCTTTTTTTTTAATATTCCCCCTTCAGTTCTCTGAGGCAGGATTTAGTTGTGCTGCCGCAAAGGAGAGAGCAGCTCCAAGAGCTCCGAGGCTCAAGCCAAGTGGATCGGCTCTTGACTTTTCATCCAGCTGTATAAATAAGACTCAGTCTTATTAGTCCATCAAAAAACATCTCTGTTTTGGCTCTCTGGAGGAGAGGTGAAAGACCAAGCATTGCAGACAGCCATGACATGCTTCCAATGATGTGTATTTGCATTAACTTCGAAGTTTAAGGGTCTTCGAATTAGAAATGCGTACTGTGGTCTTGATTTTCATGGATTTACAGAATTCAGAAGAGCCAAAATCAACCTCATAATCTTTTGTTTGCAACCAGTGTTTCTTGGGCAACTGTTGCCATATTAGAGTAACATTGGTCAATTTGCTGCGGTCTTTTGGGGATAAAATGACCTTTGTTGAAGATTATTAAGGCTGTTTTTCTGTGTATTTTAAGCAAATATGTTAGACAGTCACCTTAGCATACTATGTACAAGCAT
>JAILXH010168306.1:8558-26497 GCA_023558415.1 Piaractus mesopotamicus
AATCTGTGTTACTGAACTCTGCTAAAGCCTAAGTAGACTGACAAGTCAACGATAAATGATAAGTCATTAATCTAAGTATTGCTGAGCTCTGCTAAAGCCTAAATAGACTGATAAATCAATTTTTGACAACCTTGTTATGACAATGTAAATGGCACTACCTTTTGTCGTAGTTGTAGCAATGTTGAACAAAGTTGTGAAAATGTTGTGTGTTTGCTGGTATGGCTTAGTCCCAAATGGCTCCTTATTTCCTACAGTGTGCTATGTGAGTTATGAACTTTGGCCTTCTACACAAAAATTGTGTTCTGTCTTGAAGGGAATTGTGCACATGTGACTGAATCTCAAATGGTTCTTTATTAACCTAGAAATATTCTGCATTGTTTAGGTGCTGGAGTCATCATTTTAAGACCTATGTAGTGCACTACATAGGCAGTAGGGAACGGTTTAAGCGAGCATGAAATAAAAGGAAGTTTGTGGTGTGTTTGAGCCGAAGAGATCGGCTGTATGCATGACCAGCTAATCAGTAATGTTTGATACCTGTGCATGCGTAATGGCAACCTGCAGCACCGAAATATACTCTAGTACTGAAAAAACAGTCTGACAGTGTGAGGGCTAAAACTGCGGTACTATGGCTCTGCAGATGGATACTACTGATAAGAAAACGTTTTTTGCACAGATGGTACTCTGGTGCCAAGACAGGGGCAAAGTGAGAGAAAACAGCTGGAGGAATACGATTAATCAATGAACAAAATATAGTTGGTTCATCATAACCATCAATTAGTAGTAATCACGTTGCAGCTCTAATAGAGTGGCAGAGTCTCACAGACAGACAGTCACTCAACCTGCCAGAAAAGAATGAAATCCATGGCTAAAATGTCCGGAATGGCGACAAAGAAAGACATTTATTAAATTTGAGTGGATATAGCAACTGGTATCTTAATCAATCAACATAAGATCTCCGTTTTCACTCTTACACTTGAACCACAGCATGTTTTTTATCTGCAAGGCCATCATAATCCATCCATAATCCTCATGGTAGGTGTTTAGAGATGTCCAACCCTTCAGGGTCTCTTACTTCAGGGCAGGTTAGCAGGAGAGCACTCTGGGAAACTTGCCCAAACCTCACACTGGACAGGGTCAAATGGATAGGAAACGACCCAGAGAATGCTTGCCAAAGGCTGAATGTGAACTCTCGCTGGAAAGGCCCATCACCTCAGCTTGCACAAGTAACAAAAGAGGTTCTTCGTCTGATAAAGGCAACATTTATACATGGAACCGTGATGACTCAAAGAGCCATATTTTTATCATTACATCATTATTATTATTATTATTATTATTATTATTAGTAGTAGTAGTAGTAGTAGTAGTAGTAGGTCTTTTATACTGTGCTTAATGTCCACGAAGGAAAACCTGTTGTGCATAACTCTTCAAATAATTTTTAAAATGATTCTATATGGCACCAAAAAGGATTGTTACACGTGAAAGAACCATTTAATGGTACTAGACAGAACCTTCTCTTGCTTGTGTGTAGCATGAAGTAGCGGGTGAATAGGTTGTCCTGCCACTTGTTCCTTCTCAGCCATGGGTCTTCCTGTTGAGATCTGTCCCGGATATGTGGGAAGAAAAGAATGCTCAATGTGGGTTCAAGGATTACACAAGTGCTGCAGCACCTAACGGATGAAGGACGGCCGTTAACCAGGCATGGGAGCGCCTCTCTGTTCTTCACCTCCTGCATAATTGGGCTCAAGGAGTGGGGAGGAAACACTCTGCTCATGTTGGAGCAGAGCTGTGCAAGTCATTAAGCGCTGAAACAGTCGTTAAGACTCCGGCTTGTGTTATGTAATGCCGAGCCAGCCACGCCTTGGACAAACTTGAGCTTTATGGATGGCTACAAAAGCTGCCAAGAAGAGACTTGTTCTCATGTGTGAACGTTGACAGTAACATTGTCTTTCACTGCCTTAGGACAGAGTGATTTTTCACAGAGGCTGAAGTGCTGAGTAGGAGTATTCCTTGTGTAATAACATCAAGGGGCAACATTCCTTCAAGTCAGCTTTCATTATCTGCAAAAAGTATTGCCACATACACGACATGTAAACGCAAAACTAATAAGACAGATGCCAGACTTACGTTTTCTGCCCTTAGCAAGGCACAATTAAACTCATAAAGGACTTGGCAATTAGCTAATTACCAACTGATTACCATTATTGGAACATCGGACCTATAAAAATGGTTTAGCAAAAATTCAGATTTGCACTAATTTCCACTTTGGTATCTACAATTCTACAATGGTATCTACTGAGCTGTCATGAAGAGATGTTTGGAAAAGGTTATAAGAAAAAAAATGCAAAATCACTACTTGCGAATAAATGTTATTTGTTGTAATATTAGTGTATTTTTGGGTAAATACATGTTTACTGACCATATGAACAGTTTTTTTTTTTGATTGTATATTTCCAGATACCTAAAACTTTTGCACAGTACTGCATATTTTCAATTAGACTCTGTAGCATCCATATGAACGCATGATGTATGTTGTCTAAAGTAACTACCCACAGCATTCAGCTATGTTTCATTAATTTTTCTTAGTAAGTCATATAGTGTCCTAAACCACAGCAAGTCTGCATGACCTTAATAAGGAACTGGATGTGGTTTGAGCAGGTTGAGGGAAGTTCTGTGGATGGATTTACAGAAAAATTCTGGGTGACTATTGACTTCTCGTGTTTATTAGTAACACTAGCCTTGTAGATCCAGTTCTAAACTAAAGAAGCAAAATTTGGACAGCAAATGTCCAAATATGTCTAATCTGATTGTCTATATCTATGGAAAGTTGAAAATTGTGTAAATTTGATTTTTCACTGAACAATTCCTTTAAAGCCACAGTGCTTTTCATTTCTCTTGCTCTTAAGTCTGTTTTGCTTGCAGGGTCAAATATTAATTTGCATATATTAGTACCATATGCTGACAAATGAGCTATTTCATAGAAGACTTTTTTGAGAGTTGCTGGTGGCAGACAATAGAGCCACTCAATACAGGTACTCAACAGAGTCATGCATAAAAGGGAAGTGTCATCTGATAACCTTTTCACAAAGATCACTGCTGATATGTGTAGCACTACACCAGCCCTATCACAAGCTTTAAAGCTTGATCTGAACACCCTTCTGCTGAAGTTAATTCAGTTAAGAAAATTAAAGAAAGTTGTGATTCTGCATTTACGGAGAAAATCACCAAGTGCTATAACATCATGATGGAGCTAAACGAGCACTTAAAATGTCACTGAAAATGATCAATAGGTTTCAAATCAATACTAATACAGTAGATGAGAAGATGGAAAACGCAAACACGTCTAGAAATGAGACATGATTGTGTGTGCTTGCAAGTTAAAACTGCACACCTCTTTATTATAGTATATCTTAAAATATTGACAATGAAGCTAAAATAAAATCAATGTCTAGAATGCCTCATATATGTGATGATCAAATCTTTGTAGAACTACAAAGTGCACCTATATGGTAAGTGGAGCTGATAAAATGGACAAAGAGTGTAGATACAAGGAGGTGGCCATTTGGTGTATATAAATTCTGTATTCTGGCTTTTTTCCAGCCTTCCTAAGGTTAGGGATAGGGTTAGGGTCTCCTCCACACACAAAGGTCAGAGCAAAGCTGGTCAAGAGCAAAGCCATAAAAAGATCACTCTTGGTTCTCTAAAGAACCTTTTGGTTGAGTGGTTTAATTGAGTTTTAAATTGAGCTTTTTATTTGGAAGAACAGAACTGATAAGTTCTTTCTTCTAGAATATACACGCTGACCCATAATTAATCTTTGCCTTTGGCACATTTCAGAACACAGTTAAATAAGCAGTGAAACGAAATGTCGGCAACGTATTTGCAGAGTGCTGGTATCTAGAGTAAACAGATATGGGTTCTGAAGCGGGTTACATGAATCTCGCTACATGTCATGTCATATGATATACGCGCAGTAGCAGGCACTGTCACATGAGGACGTTTTCACATTTGTCCGTTTTCTCTTTGTGACAGCCTCGCTTACGTGGAGTTTCGAGGCTGGTCACACAGCACTCACATACCCAGCCCACAGAAAGTTTGAGGAGATCTGGCTTTTCAAAATGTTAATACAAATGAGCATGCTTTCTTTGTTGGTTTAAAATAACTTAATATATTAAAGACTTATCAAGTTCATTTAGAGTAAACAGACATCATACATTTGAGCATTTGTGCGTTTTTTGCGAGTGACTGCTGTACCTTGGGAATAATGCAAAACCCCCTGCATTTTAGTCCCCAGTTGTGATGTCAGCACTAAAACCTCTCAGTTGTTTAAATAACCTTTGGGCCAAAAAAATTCAATATGTGCCTTTAACGATAGTTTGGTAAAAGAAAATCTGTCAAATCATTATTTAGGCAAAACCTGCTCTTCATTGGAAAGGAAGCCACTTTGGTGAACATGAAGCTGAATGCTACAAAATATACACAAATGCATAATAAATACAACTTTTATTTGGTCGCAGGCACAAGCCAAAAGCGAGTAGGCCAACAAAGTCATGATATTATTCAAGGTAACATGCAACCTTGAGTGTTCTACTGCTTTTATATGACAGTTGTGAGCAATGAAACGTAAAGCAAAGAAACTCTCGACAATTCCACCTGCCAAAAAAGTTATTGGGTTGTGTGTTAGTTAACCATAAAACTGTCCATAATATCAGGGTCAGCTGAGCTTTTTAATTTTTGCTAGATTAACCTGATTGTTGTTTTGTTCCTGCCAGTCTATAAAGCATTTCACAGCCCATCTTGATTGCTGAACTGTATTCTGTTTGTTTCGGGCTTATTCTAAATTGTTTAGTTGTTCTGTCGTCACAGTTCCCGACTAAAAAGCTTTGTGGCAGGTTTGGAATTTGATGTAGTCCTGCTGTCACAGTCTTTTTCAGCACCTGACAAAACAGGCTGCAGGTCAAATATTATCATAAAAGTTATCCAATTTCTTCATTTTCTGTTTTTGTATGTGCTAGAGTAAAAACGTAACGGTTAGCTGCAGCGTAAAGCGAGTGATGAATTCACAACCAAAGCTCAGCAGAAAGATACAGTTATTGTGAAAAAAAGTACCACCAACTAAAATAACAGCACAAGTAGAACTCTTCCCAACCAATCTGACCTCTTGTATAAATGTTAAAATGTTTCGTGGCTTTTGTCTAATTTAACTGAAAAGTAAAAGTAATCTTTCATTTTAAATCAATTTTAAAAGAAGAAAAAGTGCCTCCACTTTCATGGCTGGTGTAGCTGCATGCTCTGCATGTAAAAAATGCTTTAGAAAATAATTGTCTATTTTTGAGCACATTATCTATTCATATGCTAAGTTTCACTTACTGGACAAAATAAAACATCCCTTTTAATAACGCTTGCACAGGCTGTATTTTATTTTTTATTATTTCCCAATATGTTAAATTCAGCAAACATGCATTAAAATGTGCAGTACCGTGCTTTCTTTCAAGGATACTGATCACTTAGAAAATCTACAAGATATATAACTTGCCAAGTTAAAAATGTTTCCTCCTACTATGAAGTTACCATTTGGAGATTTGTAAAGCAATATGTAAAGGCACCCCTGGTCAAATTACAGTATATTTTTGTTGATTTTCTAAGTCAAAATACGTTAAAACATCTTTGACAGGGAACAAACTAAAAATATGGCATTTTTCTGCAAATATTAGTGCACAATTTCTATTTATTTCGTAAAAAAAAAAGTTAACATTCAATATAAAATGGGCCATAACTTGTGTTAAATTCAGCAAATAAACAGTAATTGTGTATTAAAATGTGCAGGAGTGTGTTCTCTGCAGATATGTAACTTATTTTTAGTCAAAACATCAACAAAATGTAACTTGCCTAAACTTCTCCGCTCTGAACTGCAGAACCATATCATGACCCCAACTGCAATTCTCAGGATTCTCTGTGTGCGCCTGTGTGCATACGTGTGTTTCTATGAATTAGCAGCAGGTGGATAAGGCCAGAAATCATCTCAAAATCTTCAGGTGTTCCTCATTCTATCACCTGTTTGGCATTGAAGATTAACTACAATGCAAACAAATGCAGGAGATCCCTCCATTGTGCTCGTGTACAGTGTGTACTCTTTTAATGTTGCAGGTGTTTTTAGATCTCCAGATTAATAGTGACTGAAAACTCAAGCCCTCTCCGCCTCATTATCTCACAGCAAACACACTCTCACTCCTGTCACCCATGGCAACAGCACCGCAAAAAAAAGCTCGTACTTATCTGATTGTAGTGTGCGCTTGGAAAGAAAAATGAAAAGTGTGTTCGGCCGCGAGTTTAACCAGACCACGTGCTGCCTGCTTCTTTGGTTTTCCTCTGCAGCGCTGCATTGTTATTTATAATGTACAGTCAGCAGACATGTACTGATGCCTTTAACCTCATCTTCATCGCAGGACCAAAGCACCTGCTGATAAGGAGCAGATATGTGCGAGATGTGCAGCTTGGAGAAACTAGCCCAGTAACACACACACATGCTACGCTGTTTCCTTTTTTTAATCCATCGATCTGACCTCATTTTAGAAGTGAATTAAGACCTATTTTTAATTGCACCTGCTGCAGCCTTGAAGATGTGAATGATGATGATGGCTCTCACCGCAGAGTGTGGCGACAGAAGTGGAGGGGACACACCGTACCCCACGTTGCCACTTGGTGTCCTTAGTAACCTTCAAGAAGAGTCTTTGAGAATGTGCCACTGACATTTGGCAAAGGGGCATATGCTTTCTAGAAATGACAGGTGCACCTGTGTATTGCCATATAATTAGGGGTGTGACGATTCTCCAAATCCACAGTTCACTTCAGACCTCAATTTTGGAGCCACGGTTTGGTTTTATACTTTGAATTTTTCCTTTTACTTGGTCTGTTTTATTTATTTATTTATTTTAATAAAAAAACAAACAAACAAAAAAAAAACATTGAGTTTTATTAAATCATCAACAATTTGGAGCACTGAAGAACACTAAAGAACATGGTATACAGCTTGCCCTAACTTTAAATAGAATATTTTTAAGATTTACGTGCTACAGTTTTAATATGTTCAATGATAAATCAGTTTTGTTACATTAGTAACATAATCAGAGATGGACAGGCTGCACCTGGTTGAGGTAGGTGGGGAGGTTCCAGAAGACGGTACCAATACCGTATCGCGGTTTCGGTCTCCGTTTCAGAATCGTTACACCTCTACATATAATACTTCTGTTTTTCAGCTTACTATTCAATTATTTTCAAGTATGCTACAGGAACATACATATCTCTGTGAATTTTCTTCAAGCGTTACATATGTACAGTTGTATGCAAAAGTTTGGGTACCCCTGGTCAAACGTCAATTTATTCCTTTTTTTTTTTTTTTTAAGTGAAAATAACTTAAACATCCTCTATAGAGAACTTTTGCACATTTTAATACACAATCACTGTTTATTTGCTGAATTTAAGTTATTAGGAATAAAATATAAAACACGGCCTTACGCGTTTACTTATGTTGAATTTTAAAAAAATCAACAAAAATGTACTGTAATCTGACTGGGGTGCATTTACATGTTATTGTGGTAACAAATCTTATCTCTGAAATGGTAACTTTATAGGAGATGGAAAAGAACATTATTAACTTGTACATTAATGTACCAAGATTTTAAGTCATTTTTATGAAATGTTTACACAATATACAAGGCAGCTGTCATTTCAAATGGTGCAGAAATGGTTTTGATATGACTGCAGTGATATTCTTTCTAGAAATCACAAGTGGACCCGTGTACTGCTCAGTTGTGGACGAAATACAGTACTTCCGTACTTGACAAAGTAGATGTAATCTTTGTAAAATTGTAGTTGAGTAGAAGTACTTATGTAGTCACTCCACATTTCTACTTAAGTAAAAGTACTTGCTAGAGAATGTACTTAACTATCAAAAGTATTTATTACTTAGTACTTATTATAGGTCTCGTACAATATTACTTTGATGAACAAGATCTATTAAGGAGACCTGCGTGAGTGCAGACATGAAGTACTCAGTTCTGCGGTCACACTAGTCTGTTTAATCAAACAATATGTACAATAACATGTTTACATTTGACACACATACAATCTTGCATTAACTGATGCGTATAAAAGCTTTTTCCTGAAGTGTTTTGTGTTTCAGTCCAGATGTGGCATTACACATCACATCTTTACATTGAATATAGTACATTTCTAAACTGCAACGGTCTGTATGCGAGTTGACATTTCAGGTCCTCACTCTCACAAGTGACCAACTTACCTATTAGTTTTACAGTAGTTACTGAATAATAAGTCTTAAGACTAACAACTGAAAAGGGTTCAATGGGTTAATGTATATAAGGCTATCATGTGACAGGCACACTTTGGCAAAATTTCCTTTGCTGGCACCAATTAGTGGTTCATTATGAGAGAGAAATGAGTGATAGTGAAATAATTAAGGATGATCAGCAGGACAGCTGATACGAAGCAGATCGTCATGCTGCATGAGATGTGACATTCAATTCCATACAGGCACATTCACTATTTGATTAATTACTGGCATGACCATCAGTGTCCTTGTCAGTTCCAAACAGAAGAGGAAACTTTGTTACACAAAGTGCCAAAGACATGTTAAGAAAATGCTTACATTTTCTCAATGATACAGTGAAATTTACTAACTTCATAAGCCTCAGTCACTTATACACCGACACTGCACAGTACTGGGCAAAATCTAGAGGCCAAGGTTCTTTTTATTTAATATCCAGTGAAAACCTAAGTACATGTTATTTATTTTTCAGGAGATATGTCTGAGGAGATTAGATATAAGACAATCCACTTGCATAAGAAAGGGCAAAGTGAAAGGAATTTCCCAAACCAGAGTTAAAATAAGTAAAGGAAAAAGGTAAACGGAAACGGGACTCAACAACCATGCAAGACCTGGCAGACCAGCAAAACTGTCACCATCATATAAACAGTACTTAAAACTTGAATCTTTGAGAGAGAGGAGAAAATCAAGCTCCACTCTTGTTTCAGATCTGAAATAATCCACAGGTGTTTCTGTCCATCCTTCTACTATGAGAAGACCACTCAGCACTGTAAGTCTGAAAGGATGTGTAGCTTTCAAGAAACCCTTACTGAGATAAGAAGAAAAATTACAGATCAAAGAAAGAAGCTGCTGGTGTTCTCAGAATAATGGACTGACCACCCAGAGTCCAGACCTCAACAACGAGGAACGTGTTTTGAATTACTTGGATTGCGAGAAGCAGAAAATACAACCAACCTCTAAGACTGAACTTTGGAGGTGTGAAAAAATATCCCTGCAGATTTATTTGAAAAACATAGCGTAGACATTGACAAATGTATATTATAATCAGCTGATGTGGTCGCTAAATGTTTTATGCTTTTTTGTTCAACACTGGAAATGTATAACAGTATAGTAAAAAAAAAAAAAATACTATTTCCAGTAGTATAAAAGTGTATACACACACACACACTGTTTGCACATACTCACTCACAGAGCTTGCTTTGTGTGTGCGTGGCTGGCACTGATTCTGTAGCAGCTGGTGTGTGCAGTTAACTGGGCTTGGCTCTTGGCTTCTGAAGGCTGAACCTGCCCTTCAGCTCAGCCTGTGATGCCCTGCCTTTCAGTCTCCATTAACAAAGACACACTGCGCAGAGAAAACAAACGAGACGGCACTGGCCCATTAGCCTGGCACCATGCCATGCCGTCCTCCGTCACAAAGCCCAGTCGGGCATCGCCATGGCAGCCACACACTCTCACACCCTCCCACACCCTCCTATCCGGCAGTGGAGCAGCTGGTGGAAGGGAAACTGACTCGTTCGGAGTGGAGCACAGCGAGGCTGCTATAGCAGAGCAAATAAAAGCAAATCTGTCAGTTCTGCAAAATGCTGATCAATCGACTTCTTATTCGCCCACAACGACTCTTTGTGGCCGGGCACTTGGGCGGAGGAGTTTTAGTAGCAAATGAGGCAAACTTTTGTTGTGAGCTTTTCCAGTCTTGGCATGCAGCTGTCAGATGTTTAGTCTCTTCCCTCTGTTTGTTTTCCTTTCACCGTCGAGCTTGTCGACATGGCGCTGTCTTAAGGAGACCTTCCTTCAGTCCTTTGAAGAATGCAGAGTAGAGTCTAGAGCCAGCTCTACTTTTGGCATAGTCCTCATTACAGTACAAACAAGAGAAAAGAAAAAGAGTTTCCAACCAATTCTCAAATAATGTAACATTTAAAGCATTTATAGCTTCATCAATAAAGGATAGTGAAAACGTTTGTTACTTTTCCTAAACTCTAATACATTTTATTTGTAATTCTACATTCAGAGGTTATTTCACTGACAGTTTTACTGGATCCAAGCTGTTTTTGCACAGTAGGTGACTGTCTGCTAGAAAGAATGTGATTCCTTAATCGGCATTAGACCTATTTTAAATGGAAAGCCAGGAACAAATGGCTATATTTGCGTAATACAACTGAGCTTTCCTGAAAAGAAAGGGAAAAAAAAAAACAAAAACATTTGGACTTCAGGGGGTCTCTGCGGGTGTGGGAAAGGGCCGCAGCTGCTTAAAAGTTTTCCTCAAGATAAGCATCTGTCTGCTTTAAAGGTAAATCCTCTACTCCAGGGGCCTGCCAGTGACAAATTCAACCTGATAGAGAATGGACTAAAAGTGCTGTCAAAGAAAGAGGGAGGGAGCCACTGAGTGAGTGCCATAATCCCCTGAGTGCCCTTTCCAGCCTGCTATGACAGCAGCAGCAGCAGCGCTTGTAAAAGTTTAACGCTAACATTGCCCTTTAAAGTAGCCATGAAATGGTCTGACGAGCATTATTTAATTCAGGATGTTGCCATATTTCCTACTGAAACAGTGAGTTGGGACAGGATATTTAGAGGGTTAAAAAACTGTTTTTTTTTTTTTTGCATATCTAATTGGAACCAGATTGCATTAATGAAATTTACGTAGCAAACAAACAAAAAAGACATATGCAACAAATCCAAACCAGTCAGATCCAAACCACATTTGTATTTTTTTTTTTTTTATCACTCACAAAACACACTTCCACACAATAAATGCAATACTAGGTGTTGTTGGTCACGTCTACATTATTACTGCAGTAAATAATGTAAATATGCCAAAGAAGGAATATTCTGTCTGAACACAAAGATCGGATATTATCACTCACAAATGAGTATGGAGAGATTGTCCTAAAACGTAAATATAGCCTAATTTTTTTACATAGTTAACAGCACTCACTATCAATGTCACACCACTGCACATGTGAATACACATAACAGTATCTGGCTAGATAACATCAACCTGAATGCAAGGACGCAAGGTAATAACTCACTCCAAACAGGGTACATAACCAATTAATTGTTGGGAAACAACAGGGATTTACTGCTTGCCACTTCTACCTGCTAGTGTTTGTGATAAGTGATGTCAAAGATAACACATCAATGCAATAAATTATTAACACCATTTTTTTTAAGAACACCATTAACACATTTTCCTAGTCTGACCCTTTGAACCATGCATATTTCAGCCTGAAGCTCAGCTGCTTGCACTCTGTTACCGAGCCTGGGACCGTAGTCTTCTCGCTTATATTCAGCTTTTAAATGCCAAGTTCTACTGAAGGCTCTCCTTATAAAATTTATTTCCAGCTCCTATAATGCTGTGATTTTCTTTATCATCAAAGTATGCTGAGCTCCAAGTAGAGAGCCAGCACGGGAATGGGAACAGCAGGAACATCATGGACTTCCTCGGTCATCTGAGGGTGTGAAGACTAAATTACTTTTATTCCCACAGCGACAATGGGAATGGGGATAAACATTACAGTATTCCTTTGGAAGTACAGCATTTCCTGTGTGTATCAATTTTGAAAGCAAAGCTCTAGGTATGGTCAGACGTACCTGAAGGACACCCGACAGCCTCACAGACTGAATGTCGTTTTGTTGTTTTAAATGCCAAAAGCAACTTTTGAAATGTCAGATTTCAACTGCTCTCTGATGTAAACCATCAGTAGAACATAAGCAGCAGAACTGTCAAAATTGAGTCATTTAATTTGCTGTGTAGTTGATATTTGTCTGAATAATAAGCCTTGAAGTGAGTGTAATGTCTGTTCATGTAAAATGGGTATTATAAGATCATACTCATACGTCCAGTTTTAAACTAGACGAAATTACCTGTTGATATAAGAGTCACACGGCTACATCTTTCAGAACTATTGGTAGAGTCACTCTCTTACTACAGCCAAATCTGGCAGATGAAAAATGGTTCAAAAGTGTAAGGACAAACACTTACATTTGTACTGTAATGTTTATATGACACTATGTCATATATGAAACAAATGTTATTCATTTCAATTAACTACACTAATTACACTAAACTAATGTAATTATTTTAATTGTTCAACAGCTTTAGTTTATGAATAGTTAGCATTTGTAGTGATTGGGGATGTTCTTACTCTAGAGAACACTTTTTTCCCCCCTAATTTTCAGGCTTCCACAGGGTATAAAGTAATTTTTTTTCAGTTCTTTCATCACTCAGTAAAATGCTAGACAACATGGGCATCTGTTAGCTGACGAAATAGATTTGGCATTTTGTGTTCTCTTTCAAGTGTGCTGACGGTGCCTTATTGAAACATCAAAAATATACAGTGGCTGGCTTCACGTGGCTTAGAGAATGTATGTGGTAGCCTTCACCCTCCCAGCTTAGTGACACTGTATGACCGGCAGAGACCTAGCTAGCAAGTGGAAATGACAATGATTAAACTAGGAAGAAAGACTGAGTTGGGACAGTTTTTCTAAGGTGTGGTGACTTTGCTCTAGGTATTACACTGAACTGCAATTAAATTATTACTATTTTTAAGGGATTTTAGGTTTCGAAGCCCACTAAGCCATGAAATATATATAGATCACTTTGAAACAATCTATATTGATTTCACAATGACATTTATGACGCATCAAAGTGGTAAATGGTTGGACTCTTTCCTGCGTGCCACTGTGTTGGTGGGCCTGTCTCGTTCTTATGAGCTGAGACTGCGCAGAGCCCAGTTCTGCTGCCCTTGATCGAATTCATACAATAATGTGACGGGCTGCAGGCATGAACTCAATGACTCCTTCACTGTCTGATGCACTCTTGTTATAGTACAGCCGCTGTTTGCAGGACACACACAGAGAATCTCCTGCCATCCGAAAGATAAATCTCCAAGATTGCAGTTTGTAAGGCAGGCTAAAGCCCAATCACTGCTGCCATTGAATGGGATGCTGTAAATTACAATGATTCTGAGAAGTGGTTTTGCAAATAAGACGCTGGACGCTAAGCGTGCACAGCTGCTGTGTGCCTCTCCATCTAGACTTGCCTGCTATATATCACTCAGAATTACAGATCAGGCTGAAGATGATCCGTATTCAGTTGACACTTTTACTGCAGGCCTGATGTGTCTAGGCGCTCAGCGGAGGAGGGCCCGTTGTGGGCACATCTGTAAGGAAAAGGAGGAGAAAAGTGTTAGCGATTCCTGGTGTCAGACACAGGGGCTTAAAGCAGCAGGAGAGACATGTTCAGTCACCTTCAGCGACTGCTGGAGATGACAGTCATCAAGCTGGCATAACCTAGTGCAGCAGGCTGGAGCACTTTGATGACACCATGGCACCAAATAAGCCTGTTTGACAAGGTGAAATAATAAGAGAAAACC
Organism: Piaractus mesopotamicus; assembly: GCA_023558415.1. Taxonomy (NCBI): domain Eukaryota; kingdom Metazoa; phylum Chordata; class Actinopteri; order Characiformes; family Serrasalmidae; genus Piaractus; species Piaractus mesopotamicus. The sequence continues at coordinate 22,272 of JAILXH010168306.1, forward strand.
TCATTGAAATGTCCCCCAATAATAATAATAATAATCATAATAATAATAATAATAATAAAAATAATTGAAATTAAAATTCTTAGCCAAAAAAAAATTCAGGATACACTGGGCTAAAAACAGAGTATGAAAACAAGCTGACAATAAATAACAGTTCACCAACAATGACGACGATGACAAACCTGCACTCAATTAAAAAAGAAGCATCAACCAAAAAATATACGAGTGAAAGTACAAAGTATCTACATTTAAGTTAAAAACCAAAACATTTAAGTTAAAACCAAACATTTTAACAAATGTTTGTACTCTTGGAAATGTAACTGAGCAAAAGTATTCCATTTCAATAATAAAGTGAATTTTTGTGAATAAAGCAAAAATAATGCTTAAATATTATCCACCCCTAGTTATTTGCACTTAAAAAAAAACAATAACACTGCAGGATAAACCAACACAAAAAGAGCTAAGCAAATCATTACCTACATTTTTAACAAGACTGAAAATCTCATTGTTATAGTGTAACTGTAACAGCATTATTACGTCATGTGTATGAAATGGTTAACTAGAGTAGTACAACTTTTCCTCACTGTGAACTGCTACTAGCTGTGCATGTTAACGGAAACTTCTACCATTAACATTTACTTGGTAAACACATCAAGTTTGCACTATTTGAAGATCAATAACAAACAATAACACAATCTCTTTTATTGTCTCAGTAGAATGATTCTGACATGCACAGAAAAGGTCTAACTCCAGTTCATTCTTTAATATCCATTGCTATTAAGACATGTATTAGAATAGACATCTACACTTTGTTGTGAAAGGTAAATGCTTAGCTAGCTCATTAAACTATGCTTGACACAGAGGCTTCTTTAAGGGACGGGCTATCTGCTGACAAACAATGGATGGAAGCCTTTGCAACAAACCAGATACCACTATATTTAATTCCAAAGTAAAGTCTTACTACTGATACTGGTCAAAATTGATCTAGGAAGCACAACCGATGTATTTAAATCAACAACTGGCAAGAAAGCAGAATCATGAGTCCCGCAAGCTAACCCATCCTTTATGTGACTGAATATGGAATTCAATGGAGCCTCATCCCATGGGATCCGACCTTAGGGGTTTTTCCGTGTGAGAGGAGCTGGGTGGCGGGATAGGCCCAGGCATGTTCGTGGATCTACACTGGGGTAATTGATGAGCGTAGCATTCTGACACAGAGAGGGAGAAGGGAAGTGGGGATGGGAGCTGATGTTAATCCCACTATTGTCATTCTATGGCTGGCTGCATGTGCTCAGCAGAACTGTCACCTTACATATACATGTGTATGTGCTTTTTTTTCCTTCAGTCTCTCAGGGCTCAATGTGGGGCATGAAACAATGGGCAACATCTGAATCCACACCACGCTAAGGTCATTGTTGATCTGAAATTTGACTCTGGGACCTCACATAAATATCGGGACAAAAATTTTGATTAAAGAATAGTAGGAGAGTGATTTCTCCTTAGTGCTTCTTTCCATAACATTTACATCCGTGTGGCTGCGTTAATACAAGCAGTGAACTGCAGTGGGGCAATTGCGCTAGGGCCTGCAGTGGCTGGGGGCAACTTTATTGGAGCCCTAACACTACTTATGCAGTTTCTACTTACGAAAAAAAGTCTAATATACTTCAACAGTTTGCCTAAGTTAAAGCCTAGCAATAACAATCAAAGAAGAAAATTACATGATAATTTATTTTTTTTACCAAGTGGAATTTTCTTACAGGGTACCCATTAATTAAAGCTACTGCATCTACATGTAACTTTTAGGACATAATGTACCACTTTTGAATCACGAATGCCACGACTCCCATGAATCCAAGCTGTCAAGGCTAGTCAAGGCCATTTCTCATTGTCAGGGCATTTCAAGGTTACTACGACCAAAGGGGGCCTACAAAGGATTTGAAATACTGTATCTAATCATGCCAATATAGGGTCATTCTGTCTGAATTTCATCCCCCAAGTCCCCCAGAAGACCTCTCAAGAAGCGCAAACCACGAATGTGAGGAGCGTTTCTTGTAATACCCCATTTAGCACATACTCTGCAGACTGAGCCTTGTCCTTGTTTCAGATCTCTCTTGGGATGAAAGCGCTCTCTCTCTTTCTCTCTTTCTCAATCCTCTTGCTAAATTGGCTGTTTATAATTCATAGCATACTTGCTGCTGCTCGTATATCGTTATGCCGTGGTGCAGCTATGTTTGCTTTCCACTGTAGGGTTATATAATGTGAGTGCGGGCCTCTAGGCCTGGCCGAGCTCCAGTCCCACACAGGCCTCTCTATGCTGCCTCCAGCTGCCTCCCTCGCTCCCTTTCCCTCTAGCAGCAGCTGACTCCCTTACACCTCCTAATGAGGGGCTCTTGGGCAAGATTTGTGTCTCTCTCTCTCTCTCTCTCACCCTGTCTTTCCGTGCCCTTCCTCCCCAAGCCATTTGTTTCTGTTTTCTTGGCGGCGGGAAAAGCGAGAGTCCAGCTGACGCACACCTGCTTTGTGGCTGTGAACAGGACAGCTTTAGAAACGGAAACATGACTTTTTTTTTTTTTTTTTGCGCCCTAAAGCGGACTGGGTCCAGGCCATACGGAATAGAGAGCTTTTCAATCCATACGGGATAGAGGGCTTTTCACTTCGCTTCAGCAGGGCCAACTGTCGTTCAAGTCAATAATAGGAGCGTTTATTAGAAGCTGAGCGCATCATATAAAGAGATACACAGCTACAGAAATAGCGGCCAGACCGTTCCCTCACAGAGAGACGTTCAGTTCAGTAAGGGGTAACTGGTGATGAAAACATCATAGATTATCCAACTGTTCCCAAACCATTTCATTCCCAATTCACTGTATAGTAAATAACTGCCTCCCAACATCTGTTCTTAATCATGGCCCAACAATCTTCTATTCATGTTCACCCCGTTAATGAACATAATTTGCCGAAAGACAGTTTTCGCCAGACACAGGTGTTAATAGGCAATTACATCACACCAGTACCAAGGATAATTGGTCAGATAATTAATAACGGACTTGCAGCTTTAAGAGATGGAATCCCAGTGAGGGTTATTAGACCGGGGCTGGATCCAAGGATAAAAATTAATGAAACTGAATTAGTGTTTACTTAGAGGAGTCTGACGCCACTGGGAGTCTGTTGAGCTCAGGAACAACACCTAATTTTTCCAAACTGTTCAGTGGTACTAAGTTCAAACCACTACAAACGTTTACCTGTAGATCTGTATGCATTTTGTACGTAACATGCAGACCTATATTCATATTAAACATAATGGCATCTATTCATATATGACTTTACATAAACAGGCAAATGAAGACATAATGTTGCATTGATGTAGATGAGAAAGGATAAGTGTGTGACCGCTAGTGTGCTGGTGCAACTGCATAGATTATGGATTCAGAGTAGTCCTCCCAGATTGAAAGTGACATTATGCTAAGGTGTTGTCCATTTGCACTTCAACTACGTCTGATTGATGGAGAGGCCATCAAACAGGGCCAGCTCTTCCTGGCCCAAGCACACCTGTCATCAACAGTTCAAACCATGCATCTGTCAAATCTTCATATGTAGAAGGTGACTGTAGAAAACAGACTGCAGCAACAGACTGCTTTTCCAACAATGCCGATAAATCAGTTTTGATGTAGGTCATAGGTAGGAGTTACAAATTATAACCTAAATGCATGGTGGGAGCAGTTTTCAAATCAGGATCCAGCAATGCCTGTGCGATCTCGTCGACACATTTGGGTTGAACCATGACAGAAAACTGCTGTAAATTCCGTGATGGTATTTTTAGTTTTTCATGGCATTCTCTGAAAGAAAATATGATGCTGACATCAGAGGAGCATGAGACAGAGCGCTCATACAAAGACAGATATGGTGGCACTACTGAGACGTTGCCAGCCGCTTTGATGAAGATAACGTTCCGTCCGTGTGTTACAGGCATACTTGACAACGCAGCTATTTTAGGCAGTGCAAATAAAGAGCAGGTCAACCGCTGGTGTGCTGAGGGAACTGTCAACTCACAGAGACAATTGGGTTTGATCGAGGAGCTGGTCCCAGCTGGGTGTGCAGAAGGGAAAAAAAAAATAGAGGGAGGGAGCGAGAGACAGAGACAGAGATAGAGACGGAGACAGAGAGAGAGAGAGAGAGAGAGAGACAGAGAGAGACAGAGAGACAGAGAGAGAGAGAGAGAGAGAGAGAGAGAG